>CM014277.1:77976499-78007214 GCA_004135705.1 Alloteropsis semialata
GCTGAGGTGCGGTCGTATCTGAACGGCTGTGTCGTCGAGGCTTTTAATTCTTAACTCGCTGTCATTGGATACCCCTAACACTGGTATCCGACACCGGAACAGCCGACCTAGTCTCTCGAAGGTGCTCATAGAGGTTGCATGCGTGTATTCATAGGGGTGAGTGTGCGTGCATGTGAGTGTCTGCGTATTGGAGTCTTTTGGAAAAAAAAGTATGGGGCGGCGCCCCTTTTATATATAGAGAGGCCAAAGGACATTTTGAGTACCGCTTTTACCCTTGAAAAAGAAAGCACGTTTCTTGTGAGCACATGTGTACAAAAATATCAAAAGGTCAAAATGGTAAATTTACACGGAAGAAGTCTACATACCCCCCTGAACTATTGGGTTCGGTTCACTTAACCCCCAACAACTAAACCGGGTATTAGAACCCCCAATCTTCGTGAAACCGTGCTCTTAAACCCCTGCAGCTGTTTTGCTTGGCGGTTTTGCCACCATGGATGGCTGGGGTGGAGAGGGAAGCTGAGTTGGACCGTCTGATACATGGGACCGGCTTGTAAGTCGCGTGGCTGTGTAAAAGGGATGGAAATCTCTCGCACCCTTCGCCTTCCTTTTCTTCTCCTCTCTTTCTCGCTGGCTCCGCCCCTCCATCCGCCGAAGAGGATAGCAAAGCGATGATCATGAAGGGATCCGGCTGATCGTCCTGCTGCAAAAGTTCATACCCAGCAGGCCAGGAAGAGCAGATCGTGAAGGATGGGTGCTCATATCTGACCAACAAAAGGTATCAAAAGGCCTGGACTAGCTCACCAAGCTCCAAGGCCTGGATCAACTCACCAAGCTCCCAGGGCTGCAACAGTTCATACCCAGCAGGCCAGGAAGAGCATCCATGCAGGAACTAGGGTCTAAGTTAGATTGCAAAGAAGACATAAGGCTCATAATAAATTACCACCCCTACGCTCTGTCAAAATGTTAAGTGCCTTCCTAGGCTAAGGGGTGGTCCGTAGCCATACTACCTCGATCAATTACCCTATATCTTGGAGTCCTTGGCAGCCGCCAGATCGAACACGTGCGGCCCAGATGTTCAAAGTAGCAATATGACCTGTGTTTTCCTGTCACGAAGGCATGGATCGTACTCAGCGGGACCGAGGATCGATTACCATGTATCTTTTGATGACTCGTAGTAAATTGATTCAACCTGTTACCGCATTTTCCTACTACACGCTGTACGGAAAACAGAGAAAATATGCAGAGGTCAGGTTCATCTGTGAAACAGTGTAAGGATCGATGGCCCAGAGGGAGGTGAATTGGGACTTTTTCAAATTCTATGAAAAACAACCTTAACCTACTATACTAGTATTGCCCAAACCTAGATGTTTATGGAATGCCAAGAGCACACTAAGCCGAGTCCTTAAACAAGAAATAACAACTTGAAAGTAAATGCTTGAAAGGAAATGCGGGAAAGTAAAGAGAGGGCACGAAGACAATCGGATTTTTTCACGTGGTATCGAGAAGTTGACGCTCCCCCCTAATCCACGTTAGAGCACTCACTAAGAGTGTAGCTCCATCTTGATCCACCAAGAACTAAGTGCTTCACTAAGAATATCCTTTCTCAATCTCTGGAACGGCGGGTTTCAATCACCGTGTACAACCTTGTATCTTGGGGCTACCACAATCTCCAAGAGCTCACCAAGAACTCCTCCAATCAATGGCCATGACGCCCGCCCCCTTCTTTAAACTCCCTCAGCCGAGCCCTCTCCACTCCCCCTCTTTGTCTATAAAGCCTTCTCGTCACTTCCCGCATGCACACACACGCTTTCCACTCCAAGAACACCTCTCAATCTCGCGCAATCGCTCGTCGGAGCTCCTCGCCGCCGCCACCATGGTAAGCTGCGCCGTCGCCATTGTCTCTTCGCACTGCGCATAGGTCCCCCTGAAGCTGGTCCCCAATGCCCAGGAGCCGAGCCGACGCTGGACGTCTTCCCTCACCGCGCACCGACCACGCCGCCGCGTCTTCTCATCGCCAACATCCGTCCAATCCTCCTCCGCCGCCAAAAACCCCTTTGGTGAGCTCGCCATGCCTTTCTCTATCTTCCAGAGCTTTCCCCGTTGCTTCGTGCACCCTGTAGTGCCCAGCAGCGCCATCACCGGCGATCCCCCACTGCGGGCCGAGGCGGCGCCACCGTCTGCTCCACCGCCGGCCGCCCATATCCCCTCTACGCCGTCCATCTGTGAATCAAAGGCCTAGGTCATTTCCACCGTACCGGTCAAACTAGTCAAACCGGCCGGTCCAGGTACTTTTTGCTAAAGAACCCCTGTTGTTTTTAGTAATCAACCCGCAGTCCATCTCCTATTCAAACTAATTGCATATATGCCCCTGTCTTTCTTGATTAAGGCCCTGAGTTTATCAATATAGAACCCGCCATCCTTTTATGATCTTTTTGCATGCTAGACCTTGAGTTTTTGTGTAATTCTGTTTATGCCCTTGGTTTTATTCAAAACAGTGCGTAGACTTAGATATATTTGCATATTAGTCCCTGGAACCTTGTAATTAGTGTAACTTAGTCGTTTTAAATCCGTTTTGGGCGATTTTCACGTCCACACGATCGTCTCTGCATGCTCTATAGTTTTAGTTGTTTGTTCTATGCTTTTAGTACTATTTGTTGTATTGTTTTTATTTATTTATTTGTATTGCTTTATGTGATCGTGTAGAGAATGTGCCGATCGAGGAAGGTGAAGAGCAGCAGCTGTACGTGGAAGATCAGCAGCAGTTTGTTGAGGAAGGCAAGTGGCCTCCCTCTACATAATTCTTATTTGTCCCAGTAACATTATGCAATTCACCTTTATTTTACTTTTATTGCATTAATTTTGATGGGTCACCTATTAGGACATGACTAGTCTTTTGCCATGAACCTTGAATCACCTAGTTATGGAATGGGTAGAAATGCTTAGTTTGCTTAACTTGGGTTGGTTATGTTAATCTCATGCAAATGTTAATCATGACCTTTATTTTATTGCTATACACTGGTGTAATTACAAGATCATCATGATTTAATTGGAACATGGAGAACCACCCAAGAATACAGTGCAACCATAGTATCACATGACTCTAATCTTAGCTAGTGGTCTTACCATAAGGGCAAGGAGGGGGCCGGTGAGGGGTCATAGCTCGGTCCTCTTGGAGGAGTAGCCTTTGCTAAGGTACGGTCTCATTAGGGAGGGTTATGGACCTCACCGCTGTTGAAACTCTAGCGGGCCGCTAGTTGTCTTTGTAAAGGCTTCGTAGTGAACCCCCGCCACTCACCAAAGGAAGTGTTTAAGGGCCTTGCAAACCCGGACGATTTGGGGAACACGAATTGTGGGGACAGTGTACAACCTCTGCAGAGTGTAAAACTGATATATCAGTCATGCTCACGGTTAAGAGAGGTTTGGACCCTCACATGATAATTGAACTTAAATATGATTTAACTTGTGATTCTTGGTCTCTTTTATAGAATAGATGGTTATCCTGCTTAATTTTGGGTTGGTATATATTTAAATAGGTGCTTGCTAATAATAAAACTTGATCAACTAAAAGTGCTAACCGCATGAGCCTGAACCCCCTTTGATGGCCTTGCATATTCCCCCACTTGTTGAGTACCAACCATAAATGTACTCACCCTACAACTGCTTTTCAAAATAAAATGCTGAAGTGGAGTACTACAGCGATTACGATGAGTTCTAGGCGCGTCAACCAGTCAAGTGCCAGTGGATGATGCTGTGAAGCTGTCTATCGTAGTAGGATGTCGATGAATGTTTAAGACCTTCATGTCTAATATCGATGAGTGTAATAAAGTTATATACTCTCTTTCTTATGTTTTTGTACACTGTCTTTTGATATATTCACTGATTACATCAACATATGTGTGATGAATGGATCCTGGCACACATATGCGATGCATTCGATTTTGTCCCTAAAATCGGGTGTGACAGCTTAGGCTACAGAGTCGCCAATATTTTCCACAAGCAAGGGTGTTGGTTCTGGTGTAACAATGATTCAGCAAAGCTGTTTAATTTGGAGAAAGTAGAGTGTAGAATGAAGACTATCAGCCAATCACCGATAAGAAAACTAGAGATCACACTACAAGGCCTGCTAAAGTTGTCAAGAAAGAAATGAAAATGGGCGAAGTTCCTGATAGACGAAAGAAAGCCAGTTAAATAAATGAATAAACTAAATAGATAGCACTACAGAGAAAAAAGATACACACTGCTGATTGAACTTACTAGAACTGAAAAAGTACCTGAACATTTGTTTCTTTTTAATACACAGGAGAGCTGTGTATCTTTATATCAGAGAGAGTGAGAAGGGAGAGACTCTCAGACCAAACGACCTCTTTACCACTCCTAGGAGGTCAAATAAGGTTAGAATTTACATATTTTAAGCTCTCACTGTGTAAGAAACTGATAAAAAAGACACCATCATAGGAGACGCGGTTTTAACACGCGTCTCCAATACATCAAAAGAGACGCTTGTTAATGACCAGTGTCTCCTTTGAGTCTGCCAAAAACCGGCATGATTTGCCCGTGTCTCCTTTGTACTCTCAAAGGAGACACATGTTTTAAGCCCGCGTCTCCTTTGTGGTCGGACACATTGGAGATGCTTGTTTACTAAGACGCGTCTCCTTTATGGGCGCAAAAAGACATGCGTCTTAAGTAAAAAACGTCTCTAATGAGTGAGAGCTCATTAGAGTCGCGTTTCTTGAACCCGCGTCTCCTATGGCTTGGTTATAGAAGACGCTTGTTGAAATCAGTCGCGTCTCCCTAGACACTATAGCGGTTCCGACAACAAATCAACACATTGTCCTAGACACTCTGCACACCACATATTGCCCTAAACACTATCTCCTTCGCTCAGCCTGCCTACCGCGCCGCCGCCACCAGCCTCTCCTTCTCGCTCGGCTGGTCGGCCTGCTAACAGCTGTGTGCTCTCGATCTACTCAGTAGGTCGGCGCTAGCTACAGCAGGCCGGCCGGCCGGAGTGCCGCGCGCGGCACGGCACGAAGCGCACGTGCGCGCTGCCTTCCGATCCGCCGGGCGCGCGCTGTGCCTCCGTGCGAAGGCTGATGTGCGTGCCCTGCAAGCGCGTGTGCGTATGTCGTGCAGTGGTGGCCCTCTCGCCGCCGGTGCACGCGCGTACATCTCTCGCTTCCGATCCGCCGGGCGCGCTCTCTGCCTCCTCTTCGCGGCAATGACATCTCTCGTGTCGTCGGCACTGCAGCGTGAAGCTGTTGCAAGGCCAAGGTGATGACGACATCATCTCTGATAGACTCTGTTGTGTGCTCTAGCTACATAGAGCTTGCAAAGGTGATCGATTTGTGTGTGCAATTATTGATTCTTTGGTGATCTTATGAATGTGCAGTAGCACCACAACTGCCTCCAGGTCGTCGCCATCCACTTCCCTCTACAGCTCCACTATCTACAGCGTCACTCCCCCTCATGGTATGTATAGTCAGTACCCTTCCCCCTTCCAAAATGTATGTTTCAGTGATGTCATAAGTATTTTCTTGGATATTTAACAATTTTCATGCATGGCTGTGTAGATGGAGGACCGAAGCTGGAAGTATCTTAAGAACCGGACTTGTGGAGAGTACTTAAATGGTCTGAAGTCATTCATGTTCGTGGCAGAGGTGGACAAGTCAAATAAGGGCAAGTCAACCATGTGCTGTCCATGTGTGGATTGTGAGAATGTCACAAAGTTCTCTAGTTCTTTGCATGTGCATGCTCATCTCATCATCCGGGGGTTCATGGATGACTACTATTGTTGGAACCAACATGGCGAGGGTGGAGTTAATGACCGAGACCTGCAGGCTGGTTGTATGGGTCAATATAGCTCTGAAGACCATGCCTCTGAAAATCAGCAGAACACTAGTGAGGATGTTGATGAAGGACATCCTCACTTTTGTAGCTCTCAGACTGGTGGTGAATCAAACTATGACAGTCAAACTGCTGGCCAAGATCTTTCTGAAGATGACCTAGTTGCTATCGGTGATAACTATGTCAATATAGCAAACAAATTGGAGGAGATGGTGCGTGATGCCCTAGGGTATGGTGGGTATGATAGTTCAGAACTGAAGAAATTAAAAAAGCTGGTGGCAGATATGAATACCCCACTCTATCCTGGCTGCAAGGGAAAATGGACAAAGCTATTCACATCACTTAAGCTCCTCCAGCTAAAAGCCACACATCACATGACCGATCGTGGTTTCAAGGCATTGCTGGATCTGCTTAGGGAATGCTTCCGGAGAATAATGAGATACCCATGACCACCTACGAGGCTAAGCAGAATGTTTGTCCTTTGGGATTGGAGGTGGAGAAAATACATGCCTGTAAGAATGACTGTGTCCTGTTCCGTGGCGATCATGCAGCGGCAACCGAATGTCCAGAGTGTGGAGCTCCTCGATACAAATGAAGGAATGATGGGGGAGATGAGAAGAGGGTCCATGGGGCTCCTCAGAAGGTGGCGTGGTATTTTCCATTAATATCACGCCTGAGACGTCTGTTTGCAACAAGCAAGGATGCTGAACTAATGCGCTGGCACAAGGAGGGGCGCAAGAAGGATGATTTCATAAGGCACCCAGCAGATGGGACACAATGGCACATCTTTGATTTTAAGTATCAAGATTTTGCAAATGATCCAAGAAACATTCGGTTCGCACTAAGCACTGATCGGATGAACCCATTTGGCCACATGAGTAGCTCCCAAAGCGTCTGGCCAGTGCTACTGTCGATCTACAATCTCCCGCCCTGGCTTTGCAACAAGAGGAAGTACATGATGATGTCAATTCTCATCTCAGGTCCACATCAGCCTGGGATAAACATCGATGTCTACCTAAGACCACTGGTGGATGATCTAAAAATACTGTGGACAGATGGTATTCAAGCCTATGACGGGTACAAGAATGAAACATTCACACTACGTAGCATGTTGTTCTGTACAGTTACTGACATACCTGGTGGACATTCTGTGTCTAGACAATGTAAAGGGGAACAAGATTGCATGCACTACTTAGATGACACTGAGACCATTTGGCTTAACAACTCAAAGAAGCGGGTATATGTCCGACATCGGCGTCTTCTTTCTATGTCTCATCCGTACCGATGCATGAAACGCCAATTTGATGGCACAAGGGAGAGGGGACACGCCCCAAGGCATTTTGATGGGAACATGTCTACGACCAAGTGAAGGATCTCCCTGCCGCTCATGGGAAGAAAAGTGCCCTTGGAAAGCGAAAACGCACTCAAGAAGATGATGCAGAACCAGTTCCAGATCTGAGGTACTGGAAAAAGAAGTCAATTCTTTGGGAACTACCATACTGGATAGACTTAGATGTTCGACACAGTGTTGATGACATGCATGTAAAAAAGAATTTCTGTGGTAGTTTACTTGGTACACTCATGAGGGACAAACATAAAACCAAGGACCATGAAAATGCTTGAGCTGACCTAGAAGATTTAGGCATTAGACCTGAGCTTCGTCGCGATGGCACAAGTACAAAGCTACCCGAATCGGCTGTAAATCTAACCAAGAAATAGAAGTATCTGAACTTGTTCTGTATTTGTGGCAGCATATTTGAACTAAACTTGTTCTGAACTTATTCTGGGGCAGCATCAAAGGAGACGGGGGTTACTTAACCCGCGTCTGCAATAAGTCATTGGAGACGCGGGTTTCTTGTCCACCTAGATTCCATCAGTCCTAGGTCTTGCTTGTTTTAGAATTTTTTCTGTAAGATTTCTAGTACTTTACCAATGCACATGTTCAGTTATCATGTATGTGTGCTGACTTTTGTTATATTTTCCTCCAATCAAGAATTTGAGGTGATGACAAACCCCCTCCCCAATGTTGACCTAGAACACGTTCGCGAAAAAATTGCCTCGTTCATCATCACACGGGTGATCCCCAAGAAAGGAGAATTTCACTGCTCCAACCCCTAGCTAACCAAATTTATCAATGATGCTGTGACATGATGAACAATGTGTTCATGTGAGTTTTTAAGATGATAGATGAACAATGCTTTAGGTAGCCTTTGTACTTGTGAGATATTAAACTTGTGAGATGTTGGGTAGTCTTCATTAACTTGTGAGATGTTGAAGGTTCCTGTGAATTTTGGGACAGGCCAGTGATGTGATTTCTTGTGAGAGTTTTGTGAGATGCCAATGATGTGAGCTTGCTGATGTATGTGATATCTGTATTCTGTGATTTTTTATGTATTCTATGTATTCTGTGATTTCTTATGTATTCTGTGTATTCTTTGATTTCTTATGACCAAGCTGGAAGGTGCTAAATGAGGGCACATTGAGCCTATAAAGGAAGATTAGGAGACGCGTGTTCTTAACACTGGTCTGCTTTGGCATAACCAAAGGAGACACGGGTTAATAGCAAGCATCTGCTTTGGCATAACCAAAGGAGACGCGGGTTAACAGCAAGCGTCTGGTTTGGCAGAACCAAAAGGAGACACGGGTTTAGAACACGCGTCTGCTTTGGCACAACCAAAAGGAGACGCGTGTTTACAACAAGCATCTGCTTTGGCACAACCAAAAGGAGACGCGGGTTTACAACACGCGTCTCCTTTGGCACAATCAAAAGGAGACGCTGGTTTACAACACGTGTCTGCTTTGGCTCAACCAAAAGGAGACGCGGGTTTACAACATGCGTCTGCTTTGGCTCAACCAAAAGGAGACGCGGGTTTACAACACGCGTCTCCTTTGGCACGACCGAAGGAGACGCGGGTTAACAACACGCGTCTCTCTTAACTACCAGAGGAGATGCTGGTTGAGACAGTTCGGAGACGCGGTTAAATCGCGTCTCCTGTGTTCTTCGTAAAGGAGACGCGTTTTTTCAGCGTCTCCTTTGGTTAGTCATCAGAGACGCAAAAATGGAGATGCGGAATTTCCGCGTCTCCTTTGAGCGTTAACACGCTTCTCTTATCTTGCTTTCTTACATAGTGTCTCTTTATAGAGAGAGATAAGTACCTAAACATACTGATGAACTGAGAGTGTAATAGCAGATTAATATATGTCGACGCTGCTGTCAGACATCATAGTCCTCCCAGGCGCTGTGAATTGAATATCATTGACTAGGACAATAAGATCTTTTGGAGTAAGTGGGCATCATGGAGCAGAGCAAACAAGCAAGGCTAGTGACTTACAACAAGCTGCACTGCACCATAAGGCTAGTGCTGGCACCACTGCGTTGCAAGTTCAGCAGGAGACTATGGATGAGTTGGTAATGGGATGCCTTTTGTTTCCCAGTAAGCATAGCTCACCATCCTAAGGCAAAACTGATTATATTCTCAAGGGGACATGAAGTAGTGGGATCGGTGATAAGTCACCGTCCAAGGCAAAAGCAGGAGGGCATCTCCATTCAAACGAAAAGGGAAAGAACAAGATGCTAAAGAAATGGGCCAGGGCATCAATTCGATTGTTATCCTGAACTGTGGACAGAATAATCTACAGTAAGCTAGGAATGCCATTGCTGTTCGTGTTTCCAACTATCATTAGTTTTTTTTTCTTTTGCAAGTAAATAAGACTATCATTTGTTAGTTGTTTCATTGCCACATACTGTCGCTATCTTTGTTTGGGTCTAAAAGACTTGCGACACATTAACATTATGCATATTGCTTGATACTGTATCTTACTATTACTAATTGGAGGTTTCTTTTGAAGCCTCCAGATGTAGCCAGTGGACACTCTAGAAAAAAAAGCAATCCTAGAAATTCTCACAAAAAATCAAAACATCTGGCCATCAATTGAAACATTCAAATCATCATAGCCATGAGATCTATTATATTTTCTAAAAAATTACCCACCTATGCCACTATGAAAATAGCTTAAAGTAACCCCTAAATCTTCATCAAACTTACCCACTATGCCATTATAAATAATATTTAAAATAACCTCATAAATTTGCAACTAAATTACCCACTATGATACCAAAAAAATAACTTAAAGTAACCCCTTAACTTTACACCTATATTACCCACATATGTCATTATTAAAAATAACATGAGGTAATCCTATATTGGATTCCAAATCACCTTAATTAAAAATATAAACCAATATAAAATTCTAAATCATATATTTCATACACTATTGGTATATTATATAGTGATTAAGATTAAGGTACATACGCAATATAAAAATGAGAGATAGCTCATAATAGTTAAACAAATGTAGCCTTAATAGTTTGGTAGAAATGTAGCCTTAATTTTTTAACTGAAGACTCTGCATTAGTTGTCATGAGACACGCTAGAAAAAAAGATAAATCCTAGAAATTCTCATAAAAGCCAGAAACGTCAATCATGTAAACTCTAATAACCACAGTCATTGGTCTATTATATTTTTTAAAAAGTTACCCACCACTATCATTATAAAAGTTTTCTAAAATAAATCCTAAAAATGTATCTAAATTATTGAGCTATGCAATTATAAAAAATAATTGGAATTAAGCCCAAAATTTTTATCTAATTTACTCATGCATATTATTATACAGGATAATTAAAATGACATTCAAATTTGTAACTAAGTTACCCACGTATGTTGTTATTAAAGATAACATAAACTAAACACCTAAATCTTAATCTAATTATCGTCATGTGCATCCTACTGAAAAGTCCAAAAGTAAATTGATATATGACTCTAAATTACGGTAATTTATCATTGTTAACATAGAAATAATAAGATAAGGTATATACGCATCATGAGTGTCACCATGTAGACCATTTATACATGCACTAGCAACCTTGCCCGTGCGTGGCTACAGATGAAGACCATTATATCGTTTTTCTAAGTTAAAGTAATTAACTTGCTTTTTCTAATCTGATTTCGGTATGCAATGGACTATTCCTAATCCGATCAGGGGACAAGATGAAGCATGTCTAATCTGATCGAGAGACGTATATAACATACCACTGAAACGCGCCTTCCTTTAGAAATAGGTCAAGATATATATAGATGGAGATAGAGAGGTAGGAGATAAAGATTGATGGATTCAGTTAGGACTTAGGACTTTAATCCAATTAGCAAACCGATATCGACAATTAGAACCGTGGTTACAATTCGTCGTAATAGATGGGACCCACCTGTCAGGACGGACAAAAAAAAAAGAAGCAATCCTCTCTTTAGAAATAGGTAATGTATGGAGGCACAATACAAAATGTAAGAAGTGTGAATATGGATAAAAAAGTGTATAGAGTTATTACTAATTAAAAATCAATCACAAATGAAAAAAGATAAGTACACATCTATATGAGCATTATGTTGGAGTATTGAAAAAAGTGAAAGAGTAATATGTAAACAAATTTGATTATTAGGTAGAAGTTTTATTTTTGAATAATTTTAAATACAATAGCTTTTAAAAATATTAGCCCTTGCGGGAGCACGGGTTGATGGACTAGTAAAATTTAAACAGAAATTGAATTAACAAACAATTTACGGGATGCTACCGCGCTCGCGCCCACGGCCCATGGAATGGCATTTGCACGCGACTGTGATCCATTCTCGCTGGCCGCATGCACGTTGAGGGCGGCGGCGAGGCTGGTCGAAGCCTCGTTGGCAGCCGACATGCATGGTGATGAAGCCTTCACCGTCAACGAGCGCAACGCCCGACCCCGACCATGAGGCAGGAGGTGCGCGAGTGAGCCCGCGGGGCAGGACCCAGAGGAAGCAGAACACCGCGGGTCGGCGGGTAGTAAAGGGCCTAAAAATTTAGCCTATTAATTTTAAGGATAAAGCTAGATATGGACTGGGCTAAAATACTATACACATTTTTCAACTAAAATTAATTAGGGTCAAGTGAGATTGTGAAGGAGACATAAGACCCATGATGAATTACCACCCCTACCCTTTGTCAAACTGCTAAGTGTCTTCCTAGGCTCAGGGGTGGTCCGTAGCCGTACTACTTCGATCACTTACCCTATCCCTTGGAGTAGTCCTGGCAGCCGCCAGATCGAACACGTGCGGCCCTGATGTTCAAAGTAGCACTTTGACCTGTGTTTTCCTGTGACGAAGGCATGGATCTACTCAGCGGGACCGAGGATCGATTACCTTGTATCTTTTGATAACTCGTAGAAAATTGATCCAACCTGTTACCGCATTTTCCTACTGCACGGTGTACGGAAAACAGAGCATATATGCAGAGGTCAGGTTCATCTGTGAAATAGCGAAGCAGCACGGTGGTCGTACTGTTAGCGGTAAAATCTGTGAGATGCCGCAGGCAGCCACAATGAGGCGACCTCTTTGCATAATCTCGTGCAGCCCCAGCAGCCGCATGGACAAGCCCCCGCACGCAGCCCTCGTGCTTGAGGAAGATTCGATACCTTCTCCAGGCCTTTACAATCCGCGACTAAAAGATAATCAGAAAGGAACTGGAGGTCCTCCACAACCTTATGGTTGCACACTTGCACATATATACCTCTTAAATCGAGCACCTTCAAGCTGGCGGCTTTCAGTCCAAGCTGCCGTGGGAGTGCTCTCAGCCTGGGGCTGTCCACAAGGTCCAACTTCTTGAAGTAGCACACATTTTATTCAGACACGCACATTAACAGTAAATGCAGTTGTTCACATTACAAGTTTACAAAAAGTACGAGGAATACAAGCCCATCACACAGAATTAATCGGGAAACTTAAGTAGCACACACTTTATTCAGACACGCACACAATGATAGACAAGCACTTAAACACCATTAACAGGCCTTCCCAAATGCCAAACCAGAGAGAGAGCCTTCTCCTTGTAGTCCCACATCAGCGCATCTTGATTTCTTGTGGTTCTTGATCACTCATCCTCCAGTCCTTCCTCGAGAACCAAGCGTACTGCCATGCAAGCAACTTGCTGCAGCTTGACCTGAATAGACGCTTGGTGGATATATATCCACTGACCTCCGTGATTTTATAGTAACGTGACATATCCAGTCACTTCCATCTTCAATAGGTACACTGGCCAATGGCAAGAAAACAGAGCATCAACGAAAAGCAGGGGATGAGATGAATATGTAATTGTGTTCAAATATCTCTGCGAGAGTGGTCATACCATGGGCATTCGTAGCTGTGTAGCTGTCGGTGCCGCTCTTGGAGACCAGCCTCTCAATGCACCTCAATTTCGGACTGCGCTGTACACACAGGTCTCTCACTTGGGGAATATTCAAGACCATTTCCAGTCCTTCACAATACGAGATTAAAAGCATCTCAGAGAGGAACGGGAAGTTCCCCACCACCTCAAGGCGGTGCACATCTAATGGATCTCTTTCAAGCCGGTGGCTTCCTGTCCAAGCTGCCGTGGGAGAGCTCCCCTCATGTGTTCACCTTGATTATTCCATGTCATGATCAGTCCTCCTTCCTCAGGAGCCCACAAGACAAATAAATATCCAGAAATTCGATCAAGATGCTTAGTGTCGAATGTATCGAAAATACAAAATACAGAGAGAGAAAACAGCATTATATTAAAATGGACAAACCCAACAAAGGAGGAGCAACTAAATTAATGGCCAGCAATCAGTTCTGCTCATATCTTGTGGCTCGCTTCGCAGCCCAACTAACATCTAGGCCATGTGTACACGTCGAGGTCTTCGCCATGGCGCTGTTGGCGTTGGTGTTTAAGCCCGGGCACCCAAAGTGACGACAGATCCTGCATACCCTCGTCCAGCCACAGCTGCTCCAGACCGCCCAGCTCCTCTACACGCCTTAAATTTGGACAATGAGATAACCGCAGCTCTCTCACTTGGGGAATATTCAAGATCATCTTCAGGCCTTTACAGCCAACAATGGAAAGGCTCTCGGTGAGGAACGGGAGGTTCTCCACCACCTCAAGGCTGTGCACATATCTTAAATAGAGCTCCTTCAAGCTGGTGGCTTCCTGTCCAAGCTGCCATGGGAGGGCTCTCAGCTTGGGGCAACGATCAAGTTGCAACTTCTTCAAACAAGGCAGCAGCTGCATCCTTGGAGGTGGGGCTTCCCCCATTTGCTTTGCAGCAGCTCCATCCTCTCCCCCTTCCTTACCTTCTGTTGTTGCTTCTTCTTCTTCAGCGACAAAGGTCCACTCCTCCCAGTTGGGCATATCCTCGATGACCAACATTTCAAGCTTGGGGAAAGCCACTGCCTCTATAGATCCAGGGTTACCCATCACAAAGCCAGCAAATTCAGGTCCAATCTTGGTGAGTGCAGTGACTCCCTTGATTTTCAGGTATTTCAAGTTGGGGAGCTGCCCGATTGCAGGAAGATGCACACATGATTTACAACATGAGTTTCAAGTACCTCAATGATGGAAAATTGGCAGCATTATCTAGCCAGGTAGGAAACCTCCGACCAAAGAAATGTACAATGGATATATCTTCCGTGTTCTGTGGAGGGACTAGCTTCTCAAAGGTCCTCTCAATATTTACTACATCCACGTCAGAATAGGGCTCATGTGTACGTTCAGTGCAATTTAGATGTAATGCTTTGAGATACTTTTTCTCTGTTAGCAATGAATCTATACTGCAAGGTGTTGCTCTTTCCAATTTAATCAAATGAAGCTTTCTCAACAGCCAAAGGGGACCCAATTCTTCGAGGTTCCACCCGTCTTGCACTCTACTGCTATCGCAGCCACCACCAACTGGGAATCCTTCTAAATCATTAAGAAACTTCAATCTGCAAATCCCATTTGGAACCTGATTTATTGGTGTGCCAGCTATACCAAGGCACCTTAAGTTGCCTAATCTGGTGATTCCTGACGGAAGGCTATGTAAAGCATGGCACCCCTGCAAGTTCAATATTTGAAGGCTTTTGAGTGAACAGACGGACTCTGGAAGACAAGATATGTCGGTACCATTAAGGTCAAGTAATCTTAGATGGATCAAATTTCCAATACAGTCTGGAACACTATGTATAATTGACTTTGTAAGATCCAAAACATGAATCTTTGGAAGTATGTTGAAAATTGTATTTTCTAATATTGTTGGCTTAGTACAAAGAGTAAGCAAAGTCCTTGCCCCAACAAGCACCTTCTCAACATTGGATATCATAATAGATTCCTTATCAGTAACAATCGAAAGGCGTCTTAATTTGGACAAAGTTTTAGCATCCAATAATTGTGCTTCTCCACAAAAATACTCATCCTGTGATAAATGTTGAGCGAGCTGCCTTAAGAGGTCATGCATTTTGCACCTGTCTTGGTCAAAGTACCCACTAATTGGAAGGAGGAGGTTCCTAGAGATCAGCTCATAGTAATATTCTTCTGCTGTATCTTCCAATAGTTGATTGTCTCGCTTTTCTATAAAGCCTTCAGAAACCCACAATCTGACAAGATCATCACGATACATTGTTGCATCTTCTGGATACAAAGCACAGTAAAGGAAGCATTGCTTCAAGCATTGTGGCAATTCGTCATAACTCAAGTATAAGGCACCTCTTAGTTCAGTCGGGAGTTTATTCATGGACCAAGCATCATTATTTAGAATCTTGCGCCATTGATTCTCATTTTTATCATTGGTTGCAAGGACACTAGCGATAACCCTGATTGCAAGAGGAAGGCCACCACATTTTCTGACAATCTTCATGCCTGTACCCTGCAAGTTCTGCACTTCTTTCTCATCGTTAATGTTCATACTCTTCCAAAGTAGCTCCCATCCTATTTCCTCAGACATCAATTCAACTCGATGGATTTGGTCGGCCCCAATTGCATTTCCCACTATATCATGTCGAGTTGTTGCTATAATTATTCCTTGAGCTGCATCATGCAATGGAGTTCTTAGCAGATTGGTCCATACGTCAGACTGCCACAAGTCATCCAGCACAATGAAAAAACTCGTTCCTTTGATGGCTTCTGCAAGCTTGGATTGGAGCTCTCCCACAGTTTCACCTTGGTCTTGATGAACTCCAATGTTTCGAAGTATCTCTTTCAAAAGATCAACTTCATTGTATTGTTGGGAAACACAAATCCATGCATGTTTCTTGAAGTTACCTTTTACTCTATGATCATTGTATAATTTCTGAGCCAGTGTTGTCTTTCCAACTCCTCCTGTTCCAACAATAGCTATCTTGTAAGACTTTTTGTCCCTATGTTCGAGCACCAACTCTGCCTGAAACGACCCGGATTCTTATTTCTAAGAATCCGACTCCCTGTACCATAGTGTTAGTCCCAGAATCAACAGCTAACACGTACAGAACTCATTCCAGCGGAATATCACATCCATACTTCGAATTTAAGCATTTAAACATTACATAGAAGTCTTACAATAGTAGATAACTCTGGAAGTACGTTTATTACAAGCCCCTTGGGCTAAATGCGACAATATGAAATACTAAACGAAGCGGTAGCTAGTCTTCTGTCTTGGCGGTCATCCCCACAGGCTCTTCAGCTTGAGCATAGCAGCAACCTCAATTGTACCATCCATCGGCATTGTTATCGTACTCACTCTCATAACCTGTTTCATCATAAGCTGTTCCCAAGGATTGGAACAGTTTCACGTCACCATCCGTAATGCAAGCTTTAAGTGGCCTAATTCTAGTATAAGAAATATCAAGGATAGGTTTAAGGTTAATCCTATGCAAGCAGCATCTTCATCCCAAAACCATTCTCACATCACCTACGAGCAATCCCGGCTCACCAGATACCCGTCACCAATATCTTCCACTCATCACTCTCTAGGCGATGTGAAAGCTCCCACCCTTCACATCTCAACTGCCCGAGGCAGGCCCTACTCTAGAGGGGAGGTAGAAATCCCTAAAACAATGGCGGAAAGGAAGGTGGGAAGGCTGTCCTTAACCGTGGACTCGGCTTTACGTAAAGATTATACTCTGCAGAGTTTGTACCCCTGGACCCACTCGGGCTGCAAGTCGGTCATGACCCGACTGAGACACAACCCACAGCACAGACCCTAGCCAGTGAACGGTACCCTCCTGCTTTTTCCGGCCTAGGATACACTGAGGACGCAACTCGGTGCCCGAGAACTGTGATGGCCTCCCCCGCGGTGGCCAGATCCCGGGGTATGAGCCTCTTTCGGGGGACAAAGGTCTCCGCCTTTTCCCCCACACACTTCCGCTAACTCCTACAGTTAACTCCTACAGTCCGGGTACCGCACTTAACTAGGCTGGCTGGAACACCCCCCATAGATGTAAGTGGTGGGCACGGGTTTCCTTCCTCCAGTTGCCAATCCAACTCGGTTTTTGGTGCCGGGGTGAGCGTCACCGTCAAATAGTGTATCCACCTCCAGTGGTACGCATCGCGCACCCATTACAGGTATTGCCGCCATACTCCTCAAGTAACACAAAGAACATGTACCCACCACAGGTACCACACAGGATGTGCCCAAGCACACACCCCTAGCCCTCGATACGAAGATCGAGTTAATCTGCTCACCCCCGCAAAGTTCCCAAAACCCCTTACTCCTTTTCCGGGTTTTTGCCCCACACACGCCAAGAATCCTATCACAACCATCCCATAACACATGCAAGCATCGCATCAAAGTAAAGCAGGTTTATCAAGGAATACGGTAATTAAACAAGGCTATGCAATAGGACAGGATCATCATCATGCGATAAAGTAAAGTGCTAGCATACTAGTTGCAATGCCTAAATAGGATTCAAAGACGGATGGGCGTGAACCTTGCGTCTGGTAGTGGTGCTCTTCAGCTGGTTCCTCGGCGAAGTGGTAGAAGCCGTCTCTTCCTGGATCCTCCTCAGCTGATCCTAATCACGAGAAATAAAATACATCGGAACCTATACCCAAATAAACTCCAAAGAAGAAGCAAGAAGAGCCAAAAGCACTCAACTCCTGTTCTAACGCGTAGAGCATGATTTTAGAAAATTATAGAAACTGGTTTCATAATTTTCTAAGCTAGGATGAATTTATTATGAATTTTCTTAGATAAATCCTATTTCTGAAATTCCAAAAAAGAAAAAGAAAGGACATCGACACGTGGCAGCACCAGAAAGCGACACGTGTCAGCTCCTGAGCGCGCCATGTGGCATGCTAACGTCAGCATGATGTCATCAGTGGGGTCGGCCACTGCTGACGTCATGATGACCTCAGCGTTGACCGGTCAACGGCCAACGGTCAATGGGGTCCACCGGTCAGTGAGGGTGTGAGGCTGACAGGTGGGGTCAGGCTGTCAGGTTGGCAAAAGGAAAAGGCCGGATGCTGCTGTTGGGCCGATTTCATTTGCAGGCTAAGAGTTGGAGGGGGTTTTCCGGACTTTAGTCTCTGGTCCAAAAGGTAAAGAGGTTAATGGGCCGAGCTTTTACGGCCCACGGTCCGGTTGAGGCGATGGAGGGTGGTGACTGACGGGACGGGCCCGCATGGCAGTGGCACCGGTGATATCGATCGGCGGTCGGCGACGGCGGCGTCCTCCTGACGCGGGCACGCTGTTCGGTGGCGCGGCCTCCTGCCGCAGCCGGGAGTGTTCTGGAGCATAAGGGTTCGGGGCACCAGTCGAGGCAAGGGAGGCAAGGACGTTGGTCAGGAGGCGAGAGTTCAAGGCAGCGACGCCGGCGAGCTCCGAGCGGCGGCGAGCTCGGTGTGCACGGCGACGAGCAAGAAAACAAGGCGTCAAGGCCCTTGCGGACGCGGCCCAGACCTCCTGTCTGGTGCGCCACGCGGGCGAGGCAGGGGTGCGTGTAGTGAGGGGTTGAGTGAAGTGGGTAGGCTAGAACGGGGAGACGAACGGTGAGCGGCGGATCACGGCGAGGTCATGGTGGCGAACGGGAAAAACACCGGGAGAGACAGGGGTTGGGCTTGGGTTCCTGCAGAAGAAGGGAAGCGGCACGAAGGCCGGGCAGGCAGGGCTTCAACGGCGGACTTGACGTCGGTCATCATCACACAGAGCACGGCGACAAAGCATGGCGAGCACGACATGGCGAGCAGAGCACGGCATCCACGGCGAGAGGAGGTTTGGGGACTCACAGGTTGCGGACGAGGGGCAGCAGGGGGTCGATCGTGGCGCCGGGCTTGCGGAACGGGTCGCGGTGCGGCTTGCGGATCTCGGCGGCGGCTCCTCCTCCTCCTCGGCTCCGGCGTGATGTCGCGGCGGCTCGGCGTCGCGGGCGGCTTCGGGTGGCGTGGCGTCCTCCTCTTCAAGCGGCTCTCCTTCCTCCACTCCTCCTTCTCCTCCTTGGATCCGAACCGGGGTAGCTTGGGGACAGGGCTCCGCCCTTGGGGGTTTGGCTTGCCCGGAGAGGAAGGGAATGGGGGTTTTGTAGGCGGAGGCTTAGCCGGGGCTTCCTTGGTGGCCAAGGGATCGAGAGGAGCGGGGTGGGGCCAGGCGGTTGCGCTCAGCGGGATTCACGGCGGGACCGGCGCGCGCGGGGCTGGCGCGCGCGCGGCGAAAAGCAAAGGAGAGCGGCGCGGCGGCGTCGCGGTGAATGGGGAAGACGACACTGTGGCGCCGTGGGGCCCGCGTGTCAGTGAGGCGAGGGAAGCGGTGCGGTGTCCGTGCGGTGGAGTGGGCTGACGCGCGCGAGTTGGGCCTGGTGGCTGCGTGCGAGCGGAAGAAAAAGAGATGGAAGGTGGGCTGGACTCGGGGTAGTTAGTGGGCTGGGTTAGATTGGATAGGAGGTTTAGGCCTGATAGTGGTTTAGGTTTTAGAGTTAGTATAGTTAGGTTTTGAATTCGAATTTGAATGGTTTGAGTTCAAATTCGAATTCCACTCAAGCAATCACATGAAACCAAGAAAGCCGAATCACTCTAGCATATAAATTTTCCCTAATGCAATGCACATGAATATTTATTAGGAAAATTTTTAGAGAGAGAAGTATTATTCTTGGAGTTAACACACATGTTGCACAAAAATTTTAAAATTCACCAAAATTCAACTAGGGATGTTACACCGCCAATCTCTTGGTAGCATGTATGATCTTCTTTCCAACAAGATTTGGTTCTACAAGGTGGGATGTTTTTCTGATATTTGACACTGAACTGCTGTCAACAGGTTCTGTTTCAAACTTGAATTTTGTACCTAACTCTGTAATCCTCTCTATTCTTTTGCTGAGGCCTCTAATCTGTACAGCAACCTCACGGCGTGTCCTAATAGTAGAAAAGCAAGACAGAGGTTGAAATTCATAGCATGTAATTGATTTTCTTGATGATGATGATGATGGATGTTCCCCTACTAAAACTCTTCCCTTAAACCAGGCCATGTCGATGATATCATCAGCATCATACATAGCATCTCTCAGCTCACCAAGCCAATTACTAACCGCTGAGTCTCCGATTCTCCTCCGATCAGCATCTTTCAGAAAACATTGTATCTGTGTTATTGTTCGTTGCAGCTCCTGGAGGTCTTGTTTGACACCCAGTATCTGGATTGCTTCCTCTGTAATGATTTCTTGGACCTTTTGTATGCATGTTCCGGCCAAACTAAATAATATGGTTGCCATCAGGAGAATCCTTGAATATAACAAGCCAGCAATAAAAGCAACTTGTACTTAGAGTATGCCGCTATGTCAATCCATAATGCACATGAACTTCATCTGAAAGTGTACAAGGTTTAAAGCTGTGTCAAATCCAAGTTACTGGTACTATATACAACACTACATGCTCTTGTGTGGACTAATCCAAGTAAAAGATTTTGATCCAGCAGTATACAAGTATGTTATTGGAGAGAATGGAAATGGATCTTAAAAATGATGAATTACCATGAAAATTCATGATGTGCAGGAGAAAAAAACAATTTCTGATAATGGATTTAACAGAGATTAGTACGTTATGTTCATCACCGTGAAAAGATAAAGGAGGAAAACATTGCTCCTTTATTAACTGGATGTCTGTAGCACCGCACCCAACAACATATCCTGAGCAGAGCAAAGCAGAGCTAAATGATGCAATAGCAGAGGACAATGAGGAGGTAAGATGCATGCTAGTTAAACGAATCAACAGATGGCGGGGACGTGTTTGTGTACGTAAAGTAGTGCACAATCAATACATGTAAATCATGCATTAACGATCTTTTAAGAAAGGTGACTAAATCTGAATCATTATTGACTTATGTAAATGAGGATGCCATTCAGAAGTAACATTTGAAGACTTACGTTAACCTAGCCTCCAGCAAGACAAGAGGACTTCACAGTAGCAATCATTTCTTCAAGGAAATAGTTTGCTCAGACTCCGCTCAAACTATGTCGACAAAAAGTAACTTCTGAAGAGCCAATTTACTATAAAGCGGATAGCAGAAGATATATATTCGCCAAAAACCGACGGAGAGCCAGAAATCACCCAGCTAAACCTGCAAAAATAAACAATGAAAATGACAAAATGCTTGCTCAATGAAAAGAAAACTTCTAGTCGTGTGTAGATGCAGATTTTAGGATGTTTCTTGATAAACTGGAGGCGATGGCAAACCAGAGCTTAAGGACGAAACTTAGTAGAGGAGTAGCTGGAACTAGAGGACAATCCCCTACAAGCTAAAAAAATCTTCATCTTCCTTACATCATAAGAATTGTTTGGAACCCACAGGGCATGACAACGACGAAACAACTACACTTGTGCTGCGCTACTAATCAGCAGGCTGAAGGGCTTCTTATTGGCGTTGTCTAACAGGGGAAAAAACGAAAATGGTGCACAATCAACACTTGCAAATGAGGCATGAACTATGGGAAGAAAGATGAAGAAATCTTAATCTTTATAGACTAAATAACTGATTGATTCCAGCTTACCAAACTGAAACATTATGATGCAGAGGCAGAGAAGTAGGGTGAAAGCCCAAGGAGCAATTCCTACTGAAGCATCACCCTCAGTGTTCTGTCTCTTGTTGGCGTCACTTCAGCATCCAGAAAATGGACTCTTGTGAAAAATAAAGTATGTACCTCAGGCTACAGAGCATTTGTTCTGGACTAACAATGAGTCTGCAAAGCTTGCAATACCAGTGCAGTGAACCGGAAATCACACAGCTAAACCTGTAAAAGGAAACAATGAAAACCGCAAAATGCTTGCTCATTGAAAGAAAATCTCAGTTCAGTGTGGATGCAGATTTTAGGCTGTTTCTTGATAAACTGGAGGCCATGGCAAAGCAGAGCTAAAGGATGAAAAACATCAGAGGGGTGGCTATCCCTTACCAGCTTAAAGTTTTATCTTCCGTGCATCACAGGAATTGTGCAGGACTCACAGGGCGTGACAAGGAAGAAGCAGTTACACTTGCGCTGCTATTAGCCAGCAAGGTCCTCCTCTTATTGGCTCTGTCTAACAGGAAGAAAAAGAAAATGGTGCACAATCAGTGAAGAGAAGAAGATGACGAGATCTGAATATTTATGGATTACCTGTTGAATTCGAGCTTATCAAACTGAAAGGATATGATGCAGAGACAGAGGAGCAGGATCAAAACCGAAGTAAAAAATCCTACTGAAGCGTCCTCTCTGTTCCTCCTCTTTTTGGCATCACTTCAGCATCAAGAAAATGAACTCTTGTGAAAAATAACTATGTATCACAGGCCTGAGGCCACAGATCCGCCAATATTTCCTCCCATACAAGAGTGTTGGTTCTGGGCCAGTGTACTGTCTAGCAGGACGGCTCCGCTATCCCTGCATGATATGCACGCTAGATCAGACAAGCGACTTGCCAGTTGCCGGAAGTCTTGTACTCTTCTGAAGAACCAAAGTTCATGCTCGTTACAAGAAGAGATCTCTTAAAGAATCAATTGCTTACTGCCAAGAGAAAGGCTTAGCAGAAAGCACCGAGAATAACCCATGAACTGAACCTGAAAAATACCTGATTTTAGATCAAGAAGGACGTTCATCAGAGAGCTGCGCAGAAGGTGATGAGTATGTGTTTCTGTGAATTTTCACTCGCCAAAGTCAGCTGTCCAACTCAAAGAAAAAAATGGTGCACAATCAAATACTCTTGCAAATCAGCCATGAACTATGGGAAGAAAGTAAAGACGACGAAATCTGAATCTTTCTAGACTAACTGAAGGGTTCAAGCTTACCAACCTGAAGCGTTATGACGCAGAGACCAGAGGAGTAGGATGAAAGCCCGTAGAGCAATTCCTACTGAAGCATCCTCTGTATTCCTCCTCTTGTTGCCATCACTTCTTGTGAAGACGTAGCTCAGGGCCTGTTTAGATCATCTGAAACTTTAAAACTTCACTATTCATCAAAAGGAATCTTGCATGCATGGGATATTAAACGTGTGTTAATGACAAAACCCATTCCATAACCCCCGGTAACTTTACGAGACGAATCTAATGAGCCTAATTTGGCCATAATTAGACAACGTCGTGCTATAGTAAACAATCTCTAATGATGGATTAATTAGGCTTAATAGATTCGTCTCGCGATTTCCCGTCCATCCGTGTATTTAGTTTTATAATTAGATCATGTTTAGTCCTCCTAATCTTCGATTTAGAATTGGAAACTTTCTTTCACAAACTTACAACTCCAAACTAAACAAGCCCTCAGGCTACAGATCCACAAATACTCTCCCCAAGCAAGAGTGTTGGTTTTGGTGTAACAATGAGTCAGCAGAGCATGGAATGCGAGTGCGGTGGCCAGCTCAAGCCCTGTTTAGATCACCTGAAACTTTGAAATTTCACTATTTATTAAAGGGAATCTTGCATGCTTGGAGTATTAAACGTGTGTTAATGACTAGAGATGGATTCGGATCGGATACGTACGGAATCGAATCCGGATGTCACCTTTTACCATATTTTAATTCGAATACGAATCGAATACGAATCTTGTCGGATACGAATACGGATGCGAATGTTGTCCATTCTTGTCGGATACGAATACAAAACGAATACATCGAATACGGATTCGCATTCGGATAGATGGCTTCATCACGTGTTAATTCTTCACGGATACGGATAATATCGGATATTCCACATTTTATTCGAATACGGATATGGATTCGGATAGAGAAAAGTAACAAAAAATGAATTCGGATATTTCCATTTAACATCCACATTAAAATCGAATACAAATACGGATATCCATATTGACGTTTTAGTCGAATACGAATACGGATAATTCGGATGTCTGAACATCCGAATCCATCCCTATTAATGACAAAACCCATTCCATAACCACCCGGTAACTTTGCGAGACGAATCTAATGAGCCTAATTTGGCCATGATTAGACAACGTCGTGCTACAGTAAACAATCTCTAATGACGGATTAATTAAGCTTAATAGATTCGTCTCACGATTTTCCGTCCATCCGTGTATTTAGTTTTATAATTAGATCATGTTTAGTCCTCCTAATATTTGATTTAGAATTGAAAACTTTCTTTCGTAAACTTACAACTCTAAACTAAACAAACCCGAGGATAAAACATGCAATTGATGATGCAGAGGCAGGGCGTCTTCCCGGAAACATGCCACGCGCTGATGTCAGTGGTTGGAGGTGACAGCTACCACACGTACCAATGTACCATGCGCTAACAGCTACCGCCGGTGAGTGGAGTGAGGGGCCGGCGACTTGACTCGTGGCCTCGCGAGTCAAGGTCTCCTCGGGCCACCGTGCCCGTCCTCCTCCACTTGCACGCAGCGGGCCTTCTTGGTCGGCTCCATTAGAAGTATGAGGCCGCGCCGTCTAGGCGGCCTCCGAGCGTGTCCACGTTAGCCTCAAATAGTTGGTCCATTGGATGTAGTTCGTGTGATTCAGATGATGCAGTTGTTTGATGGGGTGGGTTCAGCCGACATGGTTTTCAGAGGTGGTTGAAAATTGATGGCGGCCTAGGACAACACATTCATTGATGAAGCTGGGCCCAGTGTTTCTTGGTGTCATGTTATGGTTTCCAGTGTCAAGCATGTCCATTTACCTGGTCCATTGGATGTAATTTTTGCCATCCAGATGGCACAAATGCCTGATCGTGTGAGACTCAAGGTCGTTTGTGAAGGCGATTGATAATTGACGGCAGCCTAGGACAATGCATTGATGAGAATGGAGCCTAGTGTTTCTTGGTGTCATTTTGATTACCCGAGCCATTTATATTTATAAAGATGATACGACAGCGTTCCTTCATGTCACATTAAATTGCTATACATGGTACTCCCATGTCCCCACCTTGATTAGTTGCTGTTCATTTTTGGAGCGTTGTTCTTGGTCGTACGTGTAGACCGATGCCCATCTGCCTATATAAGCATGGTGCTGCCTTGATATCAACCGCACCTTGCATCCATTCTTGATATAGTCCATACCTGAACCACAAGAATCACGTAGTTGTGAGGTTCCCACAGCCGAGCAAGGTTGTGAGGTTTACTAAGTTTAGCTAATTAAATGGTGCGTGTCTTTACATAACATGATACTTAGAATAGTGATATCTGCCTAGACAATAAAGTTATCTGACTGGATATATAACAAGAGTAATGATTGATTTCTCCTAAAAATGAGGAATGGATAAACTCAATGTACAAATAATTACTATAAAACTGTACGTTGATGAATGGTTACAACATGAATGGACGTGCTACCAAAATTACGTGCATTGTGCGTGCCTTGTTTTAATCGCTTCAACGATTAAGAACTGGTTTTTGCTAATTACATAATTTATTTTGGGTCTATGGATTATCCTCCTTGAGGTCCTTTGTAGGGTTAATTTTTGTGGCCTTCTATTACAGGTAAAAAAGATGCCACATGGAGGGTGTTCCTTCATCTAGTCGTGTAGGGAAGAGGCGTCGCGGAAAAGAAGCAATTGCCAAGACAGGTATGCGGACACCTTCACGTTCTTTTGCTTACTTTTTTTCTTCAGCGGGTAGTATTTTCGATGGAATGTCGATGGCTTCTCTTTATGTGTCTGATTGTATTCAATCAATATATATGTATTAGATATATGGAAACAAAGTTTGTGCATATATAGAAATGTATCCCTACTTTTTTTTTTATTATTCCGACTTTGCCTGAGTGCTATACAAGGAAGAAACTCGCATTAGATATATATGCATGTATATTAGCAGACGTTTTATTATTTGTTTAAACTCCGGAGCATATATATCGGCAGATATTTTGTTTTATCTATTTAGGCTATGGACAGGTGCTAGCATGGCTGTCAGTGCGTCATGCAAACATATAGATACAATATAGTGTGAGATGATGGACCATTGGATATGGCAAAGTAATTTGATAGGAGAGGGAAGAACCTGTATTTTCTTGACTTGAGGGAATGCCTTTATTGAGTGAACTGATTTCATTTGTTTGAACCAACGTGTAATAGCGAGAACACGCAGATGTGATGTATCATGAAAGAAGCCAGAAAGAGTTAATTGATTTGACTTAAATAATTATTTAATAGCAGAGAGCATGGCTGCAGACGTCTAGGCCAGCCTAGGTTCCACTCTTATGCTTAGGACCTGATGATCAAACTTTATTTTTCCCTGCTTACACTTCTTTTGCGTTCTCACTCCCCAAAAAAATATAGTTTTGATTTGCTTTGCCTGGTTATGTATACTATATTAATTATTTTCTTTTTCCTCCCTAGCTACTGGTGGGGGAACAATTCGTGAAAGGCAGGGGCGTCGGAGATCCATAAGACAGGCAAAGAAACAAGGTGAATTGTGTACCTCTTTGTGCGCAGTTTATAAGTTACTATCCTTATTTATTAACATGTGAGTTTGTTGATTTCTTATGTAGCGGATTGTTCTGGACAGACACAAAATCAACGTAAGCACATTCACTCTAAATTATATTAAGTATATATAGTGAAAGTGTGGAAGACTGATTAATACATGTGCTAAAATTGATTAGTAGACTGATATAATCTAACATTCTCCACAAATAAGTTTGTAATTTATCCAGTGCTTTGTTTCCTCTGTAGTATACCTTTCGCCTGGGATTTCATACTACGGCCCTCCTGCACATGAGTGTCAGTACTGTGGTGCACAATTTTGGTACCAAGAACGTGTGAAAAGATCATATTCAGGTGAAGGGGGTTGTACTCGTTTTCATCTTTGTTGTAGGGGAGGTAAGGTCAACTTGCCATTTCAAAGAGATCCTCCTCAATTTCTGGCCGGGTTGCTCAATCCAAACGGTGATGTTTTATCAAAATATTTCATTAAATATATAAGGTCATATAACTCCATGTTCGCTTTTACATCACTTGGTGCTAAAATTGATACACACATAAACAAGGGTACTGGGCCATATGTATTCAAAATTAATGGCCAGGTGCATCATCGAATTGGTTCTTTGCTACCGGATGAGGGTAATCCCCCAGTTTATGCACAACTCTATATTTTTGACACTGAAAACGAGGTTCAAAATCGGATATCAATTTTTGACAGGGAAAGGGATTGTGACAGTGATGGTGGAGTTGATAAAAGAATTGTTGAAGGTTTGGTGAGGATGTTTGACGAATCAAATGAGCTGGTACGATCATTTAGGGCGGCTAGGGACCTATTGGGACAGAGCCAATGCCAACCTTTGCGCCTTAGGCTGTTGCACAATAGGTCTAAAGCTGCACCTCAATATAGTGCACCAACAGGTTCGGAGATAGCAGCTTTAATAGTAGGGGATTTTTCGGAGGAGAAGAAGAGTCCTGACATAATCATTCAAGATAGAGGTGGTGGGCTTAGAAGAATTAGTAACCTTCATGCAAACTATATGGCCTTACAGTACCCAATTCTGTTCCCTTATGGGGATCAAGGATTCAAGTTAGGGATCAAATATAACCAGTCCGGAACCTTGCGTGTTGGAACTAGAGACGAGGTTACCATGCTTGAATACTATGCTTTCCGGTTACAGCAACGTAGGTGTGAGGCAAAAACGTTAATAAGTGGTGACCGACTATTTCAGCAATACATTGTTGATGCTTATGCGTCAGTAGAGGAGAACAGGCTTAGATTTATCATAAAGAACAATAAAAACTTAAGGTCGGAGGTGTATAAAGGTATTGAAGATGCACTGCACAAGGGTGACATAGATGGAAGTAATGTTGGAAAAAGGGTTATTTTGCCTGCTAGCTTCACTGGGAGTAAAAGGTACATGGTACAAAACTATCAGGATGCAATGGCGATTTGTCGATTCTATGGGCCTCCAGACCTATTTATTACTTTTACGTGTAATCCAAAGTGGCAGGAAATAGCTGACGCTCTTGCGTTTATTCCAGGGCAGAGGCCTGACGCTAGACCTGACATTGTTAGTCGAGTTTTCAAACTAAAGGTTGAGGAACTTGTTTCTGAGTTGAAGAAAGGTACTTACTTTGGGAAGGCACAAGCAGGTACGAGTATCATTTTTTTGAGACTTGCGATTGAAGTTTGGAAAAATAGTCATTATGGCACGTTTATTATTATCCATTCTAGAGAGAGCATCAATGCAAAAATAGTAGTCATTACCGCATTAGGACTCCATGGGTGTTGTCAAATTTATTTCCCTTGTGCTATAAAATAGGACGCTGCACATTCTATGTGTATACATGCACACATACAGACATACATACATTGTGTGATTCCTTAAAAACTTATTATTTTGTTTCAGTGCTCTATACTGTTGAATTTCAAAAGCGTGGTCTGCCTCACGTCCATATTTTGGTTTGGCTTGAAGGTAATACCAAAGACCCACGCCCATCTTTTATTGACTCAAAAATATGTGCAGAGATACCTGATAAATTATCTGATCCTTTGGGTTATAGCCTTGTTGATGAATTTATGGTGCATGGCCCTTGTGGCGAGCTTAATAAAAAATGCCCATGCATGAAAAACAATAAGTGCTCAAAATTCTTCCCTAAGGGTTATGAACCAAACACAATTGTTGGTGAGGATGGCTTTGTGCAATATAGGCGCCGACCCGAAGCTAGCAATATGGTTGAGAGATATGGGGTTAAACTTGATAATGGTTGGGTTGTTCCCTATAACTTGGCATTGTTAAAAAGATTTAGAGCCCATATAAATGTGGAGTGGTGCAATAAAACACACCTCATCAAGTACCTGTTCAAGTATATCACAAAAGGCCCAGATCGCGCTAGAGCTGTCATTGAAACCTTTGGAGAGAATGTTCCATGCAGTGATTCACGTAGTGAGGTCATTAGTAGCAGTCTTGGCGCCCAGCCACTAGATGCACCAAGACATGCCGAAGATGTTGACGAGGTTCGGGAGTACATTGACTGCCGCTATTTATCTTCACATGAGGCTATTTGGCGTATGTTCGAGTTTGATATCCACTATAGGACGCCAGCAGTGGAGAGGCTAGCTGTGCATCTTCCTCTGATGAATAGCATTGTGTACCCAGCTAACCAACCATTGGTTAATATTGTTGATGACCCTCGTTACATGCAAACAACATTGACTGAGTGGTTTACTGCTAATAGGGTGTTCCCAGCAGCTCGAGAGTTAACATACATAGAATTCCCAACAAAGTGGGTTTGGAATAAAAAGAATAAGGCATGGCATTCACGTAAGGGGCCTAAGAAAATTGGTAGGGCTATATATATCAATCCTAGTTGCGGTGAGCTTTACTACCTCCGTATGCTTCTAAATGTGGCAAAGGGTGCTACGTCATATGAGGATCTTCGGATGATTAGTGGTGTTCTATACCCAACATTTAAGGATGCGTGTCAAGCTACTGGGCTTCTTGGTGATGACAATGAGTGGCGTGAGGCTCTTAAGGAAGCATCTGTGTGGGGTACTGCTGGGCAAATGCGACAACTGCTTGTTACTATAATTCTTTTTTGCTCTGTCTGTGATGCACCTTCTTTGTTCGCTGAGTTCTACACTTATTTCACTGATGATATACAACAGAAAATTAAAAGAATGGTGCGTTTACCTGACTATAAAGTGCCCAAAGAACATCTGAAAAATCATGTTTTGGTTGAGCTAGATAGTTTGTTTGTAAAGAATGGTGCTTCAATGACTGATTATGGTTTACCAAAGCCTGATCTGAATCTTTGTACAAAGGTGAAAAACAGATTGTTAGCTGAGGAACTTGCTTACGACTGTGCAAAGCTTCTAAACATGCATGATACCCTCAAAGCCCAATTAAATTCTGAACAAAAACAAATTTATGATGTTGTCATACAGTCGGTTTATGAAAAAACGGGCCAATGTTTTTTTGTATATGGATATGGTGGCACTGGGAAGACATTTCTTTGGAATGCAATAATTTCACAGTTGCGATCAGAAAAGCTTATTGTTCTTGCTGTAGCGTCATCAGGGGTTGCTGCACTCTTGCTCCTTGGAGGTCGGACTGCACATTCTCGATTCAAAATTCCTATAGTTATTGATGAGTCATCGATGTGTGATATCAAAAGGGGGACTTTTCTTGCTGACTTAATTGTCCAGAGCTCTTTGATTATATGGGATGAGGCCCCTATGACTCATCGACACTGCTTTGAATCATTAGATCGTAGTATGCGTGACATTCTTGGTCAAATGGACTCTTCCAGTTTCCACCGAGTGTTTGGTGGGAAGACGGTGTTACTAGGTGGAGATTTTCGTCAAGTATTACCTGTAGTGGAGGGTGGTAGTAGATTGGATACAGTGGATGCATCCATAACTAACTCTTATCTATGGAGTCATGTTAAGATTCTAAAGCTTACAATCAACATGCGCCTACTTGGGATGGGGGGGGTCTGGTTTAGCACCTCAGCAGGTGAAAGACTTTAATGACTGGGTGTTGAGTATTGGTGATGGCACTATAAAAGGTACACATATTGATGATGGGGACACTGAGTTGATTGAGATACCACGTGACATCTTAGTTCCAAAACTAGACTCTGCTATTGATAATATTATAAGAACTACTTATCCCAGCTTAGAAATATTATATTCAGATCCAACCTACCTGAGGGAAAGGGCT
>CM014277.1:78008214-78018431 GCA_004135705.1 Alloteropsis semialata
CGACGCGGGGAAGTCCCTTCTGGTGTTCCACGAGCGGCCTCGCCTTCACCACACGCTTCACCTCCTCCTCCTCTTCCCGATTTGGGCGGTGATTTGGTACATCAGGGCTCCGCCCATGGCGGCCATGGATGGAAGCAGAGGAAGATGGGGATGTGGGTTATATATAGAGGAGGAAACTTGGGGAAGGAGGAAAGGGGCTGGGGCTCGGCTGCGGCCAGGCTGGAGCGAGGGAGGCGTGGGCGTGGTTTGCTTGGAATCCAAGGAAAAGATTGGGCGCGGTGGGAGAGGCGTGCGGCGCGTGCGGGAGTCCGGTGGCGTGAGGTTGAAGATGCCTCCGCAGTGTTCCGGGCCCGCGTGTCGGAGACCGAAGGAAGAAGGGCGCGGGGAGGTGCTGGTGGGCCGGTTGCTGGGCTGCCTGTTGGGCCGGAGGATGGAAAAGGGGTGGAAGAGAAAGAGGGTTTGGGCCGGGCTAGGTTAGAGGTTTTAAGGGTTTGGGCCCAAGTTAGTTTAGGTTAGAAAGTTAGCATTTGAATTTGTATTTGAATAGGATTTCAAATACAAATTCACACCCAACAAATAGAAACCAAACAAAAGCCAAATCACACAATCAATTATTATTCCTAATTACAAATTAACAGCACAATTTAATTACTAAGAGTTTATTAGAGGAGAGAGAGATCACACTTCTAGGTTTAAGCAATCAATTCAAACAAAAATTTTTAAATCCACAATGCCCTCACAGACCAACACGAGTCTTTTCTGCGCACTTTGTCCTCACTCATGCGCACCCGGGAAGGACTTCCCGGTCGGTCACCCATCCCGAAATTGCTCCAGGCCAAGCACGCTTAACCTCAGAGTTCTTTCGAGATGAGCTCCCAGAAAAGAAGTTGCAACTTGTTGGTATGAGTATTCTATCAATCCTATTAAGCCTTGGGCCAGGATGTCACATCCTCCCCCTCTTAGAAGACCGACGTCCTCGTCGGTCAACCCCAAGCCAGGAACGTCCTCTCTTGGCCACGTCCGTGTGCCCAGTGCCATGCAGTGTGACCACTCTGGGCTCACACCAGCCATGCGCACCATGCCTGCGCAACTGCGACCCCACGCGCCCGTGAAACCGCGAGAGTCGGCTCTGATACCAATTGTAACGTCCCGACCCCCCGGGTCCGGGCCCGCTTACGCCTGGCAGCTCTCTAGGACCTCGAGAATGCCCTCACAGACCAACACGAGTCTTTTCTGCGCACTTTGTCCTCACTCATGCGCACCCGGGAAGGACTTTCCGGTTGGTCACCCATCCCGAAATTGCTCCAGGCCAAGCACGCTTAACCTCAGAGTTCTTTCGAGATGAGCTCCCAGAAAAGAAGTTGCAACTTGTTGGTATGAGTATTCTATCAATCCTATTAAGCCTTGGGCTAGGATGTCACACACCTTCTCACCAACTTCAACGAAGTTGGTCTTGCACTTCGAGTCTTCACCTGTTCATTCACAAACTGCCCCCAAGGATTGGGACAGGTCCACGTCACCATCCGTAATGCAAGCTTTAAGGTGGCCTAAATCTAGTATAAGAAATATCAAGGATAGGCTTAAGGTTCATCCTATGCAAGCAGCAGCATCTCCATCCCAAAACCATTCTCACAACACCACGAGCAATCCTGGCGCACCAGGTACCCGTCACAAATATCTTCCACTCATCACTCTCTAGGCGATGTGAAAGCTCCCACCCTTCACATCTCAACTGCCCGAGGCAGGCCCTACTCTAGAGGGGAGGTAGAAATCCCTAAAACAATGGCGGAGATAACATGTCACCCAGGAATCGTCCCTTGTCCGCGGACGGCGGCTATATATATAGATTTAGACTCTGCAGAGCTTGTACTCCTGGAACCACTCGGGCTGCAAGCCGGGGATCAACCGACTGAGACACAACCCACAGCACAGACCCTAGCCAGTGAACGGTACCCTCCTGCTTTTCCCGGCTTAGGATACACTGAAGACGCAACTCGGTGTCCGAGAACTGTGATGGCCTCCCCCGCGGTGGCCAAGTCCCGGGGTATGAGCCTCCTTCGGGGGAACAAGGTCTCCGCCTTTTCCCCCACACACTTCCGCTAACTCCATACAGTCCGGGTACCGCACTTAACTAGGCTGGCTGGAACACCCCCCAGTAGATGTAAGTGGTGAGCACGGAAAGTCCTGAGGAATGGTATAACCAACTCGGTTTTTGGTGCCGGGGTGAGCGTCACCGTCAAATAGCGTATCCACCTCCAGTGGTCCGCTCGCGCACCCATTACAGGTATTGCCGCCAAACTCCTCAAGTAGCACAAGAACATGTACCCGCCACAGGTACCACACAGGATGCGCCTAAGTTCGCACCCCAAGCCCTCGATACGAGATCGAGTTAAGCTGCTCACCCCCGCAATGTTCCCAAAACCCCTTACTCCTTTCCCGGGTTTTTGCCCCACACACGCCAAGAATCCTATCACACCCATCCCATACACATGCAAGCATAGCAAGTTCATAGCATCAAAGTGTATCGGGTTTATCAAGGATAACGTTAAGTAAATAAGGCCATGCAATAGGTCATAATCATCATCATGCGAGAAAGTAAAGCGCTAGCATACTAGTAGCAATGCCTAATAGGATTCAAAGCAGGATGGGCGTGGACACCTGTGACTTTACGATCCAAACTCATCTTGATGTAGTCGTACAAGTCTTCATTCGATGAAGTCCAAGTTGACGAAATCCACGAAGTCTTCTAGATCTTCTCCAGATCCTAGCACACGTTAAAATAAACAACGACATCTAAGCAAATAAACTCCAAATAAGAAGCAATAAGAGCCAAAAGCACTCAACTCCTATTCTAACGCGTAGAGCATGATTTTAGGAATTTTTAGAGACTAGTTTCATAATTTTTCTGAGCTAGGATGAATTTATTATGAATTTTCTTAGATAAATCCTATTTCTGAAATTCCGAAAAAGAAAATAAAAACAGAGGTGACACGTGGCAGCACCAGAGCGTGCCACGTGGCTTGCTGACGTCAGCATGACGTCATCAGTGGGGTCGGCCACTGCTGACGTCATGATGACGTCAGCGTTGACCGGTCAACGGTCAACGGTCAACGGTCAACGGGTGGGGTCCACTGGTCAGTGGGTCAGAGTGGCTGACATGTGGGTCCGGCTTGTCAGCGACTGCGTGAGACTGACGTGTGGGACCGAGCTGTCAGTTGGGAAAAAGAAAAGGCCGGCGAACTGGGCTGTTCTCGGGCCGGATTGGATTGTGGGCTTAAGAGTTTAAGGGGGATTTCCGATCTTGTGTTCCGGTCCGAAAAGGCAAAGGAGGTTGACGGGCCGATCGGATTCGGCCCACGGCCGTTTTGGGCAGGCGAAGGACGAAACGCGGGCGACGCGGGTCCACCCGGCAGCCGCTCACGCGACCGGGCCCGCGGATCAGTGACGCAGGGAGAGGCGGGGATTCGGTGCGGTTTCTACGGCTTGTCGCGTGTGTGGTCTCTGGTGTGTGTTTGTCCGCGGCGCACCCCGGAGCACGGACGCGAGCGCGTTCGGAGTAACGACGGCGGCGCGCTCCGATCACACGGCACGGCGGCGTGGGCCTCCTGCCCGCAGCCATGGCTTCAAGGTCGGCGATGGCGGGACACGGAGCAGGAAGATGGAGTGGGCGATGGCGAGCACAAGACGGGCGGCGGCGAGCAGAGCAGGAACAGGGCAAGGTCACGAGGACGGCGACGAGCATTAAGGAGTCAAGGATCTTTGCAGATGTGGCCCGGACCTCCTGTTCGTGGTGCGTGCGGCTCAAGGGAGTGAGACCGAGAGGCTGGGAGGGGAGGCAGACACATCGGAGTAGGGCGAACGGCTTCGGGTGGCGGGTTCACGACGATAAACATGGCGATGATGAGGTCACGGCGGCGGCGGCTTCGTGACACACGGCCCGGGCCACCTGCCCGTGGTGTGTGTTGCGAGCAGGACCAAGGGCGCGAGCAGAAGAGATTTGGGGGAGGTTTGGAGAGGGTTAAGGGCGACTGAACTGATAGAACGCCGGCGAGCGGCGGGCTTACGGTGAGCACACGGCGGCGAACGAGAAAAGCACAGGGAGAGGAAGGGGGTTTGGCTTGGGTTCCTGCACAAGAGTGGAAGCGGCTCGACGGCCGGCCTGGCATGATCACCACACGAGCGGCGCGAAGGCCGAACAGGACACGGTGCGGTTTACGGCGAACATGGCGCGGCGACGGATGGAGCAGAGCAAGGCGGCATCGCAAGGGGGAAAAGAGAGATGGGGACTCACGGTGTAGGGGCGAAGAGTGTGATCGCCTTGGGGAGGATGAGGAACGGCTCGCGGTGCTCTTCGTGGCGGTGCTCCCCGTCGGCTCCTCGTCCATGGCGCGGTGGCGGTGCGGCGGCGACGCGGTGGCGCGGTTCGGCTTCGGGCGGTCTTCTCCGGAACGGCTTCCTTCTCCGGGGATGGCTTCCTCCTCTTCTCCACCGACTCCTCCTTGACGGAATTAGACCGGGGCGGCTTGGGGACAGGGCTTCGCCCTCGTCGGCTTGAATGGCCGGAGAAGAAAGGGGAGAGGGGGTTTTGTAGATGGGGATTCGGCCGGGGCTTCCTTGGCGGCCAAGGGAAACGGGGAACAGGGGCATGTGCGCGTGGGCCCGTGGTGGTTGCGCGCTCGGCGGGAATCGCGGGGCAGGCTGGCTCGCGCGCGCGCGGGCGGAAGGGAGGAGCCGGACGGCGTCGGCGTTCGGGAGAAGAAGAACAGGGCGCGGCGCGTTCGGTCTTGGTGGGGCCCGATCGTCAGCGAGTCAAGGGAGTCGGACGGCGTCCGCGCGGGCGAAGCAGGCCGACGCGCGCGAGCTGGGCCTAGCGGGCCGCGCGCGGAGAAGAAAGAGGTGGAAGAGAGTTCGGGTCGGACTGGGCCGCGTGGAGAGAGTAGGGGAGGAAAGGGAGTTGGGCCGGTCCGAGAGAAGGAGAGGGAAAGGGGTTAGCTGGGCCGGGCCGCGGCGGGGTTAAGGGAAGTTGGGCCGAGCGGGTAAGATGGGTTAGGGGAGTAGATGACGGGCTGGGCTGGAGTGGTTTAGGAGTTTAGGTCCAAAGGGATTTTTAGAGGGTTAGGTTTGTGGGCTGGGTTTGATTGGGTAGAGAGATTAGGCCCGAGAGGAGTTAGTAGAGTTAGTTAGGTTTGAATTTATATTTGAACGGTTTGAATTCAAATATAAATTCCACACAAGCAATCACATAAAACCAAAAAGAACCAACTCACTCTAGCATTTAATTTCCCTAAGCATAAATTAAAGGTAAATTTTAATTTCCTAGGAATTTAGGGAGATTCACAAGAAGACATTTTAGGTGTTTACACAACAATGCACGAAAAATTTTGAAACCCACATTTTTGCAGTCAAAGAACATTCCGGAAAAATCCGGGATGTTACAAAAATACAAACGTAGTATAATAGCAATGGAACCCAAAGTTGTTGATTATTGCTGTAGCCCTAAACATCTTACTATGCACGGCGATTCTTTCCCTCGACCTGGAAGCCAAGTGCAGCTGCCTGCTACTGAAATTGCATACTTCCTCCGTCCCGCAATAACAGTCCTTGTAGAGTTTGACTTTTGTCCAACAAATAAGTGCCCATATAGCTTTCAGACCATCATTAAGAGACCCAAACATTGGTTTTGGCCCAGTTAACGAAGAGAAAACCACACCTTTATTTATTGAGCAACGCAACACCCGCAACTACGCAAGCTCATTTTAAATAACTCTATCTTGGTAATCCATCCGGCAGCTCAACTATCAACACAAATCACCATAATTATTAGGGCACTTTGGACTTTCTCCATTCTTACTATCTTGTCTGAGATTTCCTAAAAGGACTGTTATTGTGGGACGGAGGGAGTAGGAAATAAACACGCAATTCGACAATTTCGTTCTCACTCATACTCAGGACTTGAAGAATATGAATATAAATGCCCTTTAGGGTTTTATTTTTGAAAACCTAAAATAAATAAATGTACGGATAATTATTTTAAAAAGGAAACAACAGGAAAGATGCAAAATTTTCATTTCGAGCAATGAGCATGAACCCATGATACTAATTTGATTTTATAAGAATGTGTAGATATGATCATTTCCTTGTGCACAATATAATTACTTTTTGATTTGCCCTAAGTAAAATATTTAAATTTGACTGTTAATAGCAAGAAACTATAAAGATATAGACAACGTAAAACTGATGTTACAAGATTCATGGTAAAAACAACTGTCATAATATGCAACTCTTTCTATTTGATATGATTTACCTTTTATATAATATTGGTCAAAGAAAAAAATTTTGATCGAAGACAAACCAAAAAACTGTAATATTGATACAGATGCCGGTTCAAGATGCATCCAGCCCTATGGATCATGGAAGCAAAAAACTGAACTTCACAATCTCCACGGCTGCATGAGACGCACATGGCCTAGAGTCTGATGAGAAACACCCGGTTATATTGGTGAAGATAAAATATGGCCTTGAGGGTGAAAAACCAACAGCTCGTTGTCGTAACGTCTTAAAACCACTGTAAGCTAGTAATAAGCAAGTGCAACCAAAAGGAGTTTGCTTTTAAAAGATGGCATGCTTTAGCTGTGTACATGCACCTGCTGTGAATACTTTGTAGCACTTTACATGTTTGGGTTCAGACGACCACCAGTATCGCTAAAGTCACAATCCTTTCAACACTTGAGCAATCAAAATAATGAGATTAGGATCGTATGAGTAAATATCAAACCAAGATTGGTTAAAATCCAACGAATGGCTACGACCGAGTGTTCCACCTACCCCCTCCCTAAATCCCATCCTTGTTTATGCAAGGCTGCAAGTTGCAAATTTTCTAAAGCCTGTCAAATCAAACAATGGGAAGAAAGGAGCCTCTTCCTGAAAGTAACATGCTACAAACTCCATTGAATTTCATGTTCAGAAAATTACCTTAACATTAGTTAAAACTTGGCACAAGAAGACATTGTGATGGGTACATTACTATATTCTCAATTTCTCATCCAGTACGGATGAATTTGAAAAAAATAGTATTATTTCTAGTTTTTGCACTAGGCAGAGACACGTATATGTACACACTGACACACATGAGAAGTACACAGCTACAGCCTCCCTTTAGCTGCAAGGTTTCCAGGCTAAAATCAACCCCCAAGACGAGTAAAATACGATGTGAGCTAGCACCGAAACCAAATTCAGCACCGGGCCGGGTCAGTGCGCAGCTGCAAGGAAAGCAATGAATCCTTGGCGCATTTGCCTTCGCACTATCACGCGTCGCTCTTTCTCCCCTACATAATCACTGAACACTACAGATCGAATTAGTGAAAGGCACCTTGTTTCCGTGTCCCCCTCCCTCCATCAACACTGCGCCGCACGGGGTTTCTCGCCCAGACGACACGAGACGGGATCTCATCTTATGCGCCTGCTACCCGACAATCTCCTTCCACCGAGTCTGGCGCAGGCGCGGCAGGACGCCCTGCGACGGCAACGAGGCGGCTGCCCTCTTCCGCCGAGTCTTGAAAAGATGTTTTTTTTTGAGGGGTGTTTGGAACAGAAGTGAGCAGTGAGTGGGGCTAAATGGGCCTTCCGGCCAGGTCTCATGGGCCTTCATAGGCTGAAAACGGGATTTTTTTAATTTTTTTTACGATTTTTCAAAAACAACTGCTGGGTGGCAGATTTTGCAAATCTGTCACCCAACCGCCGTATCAAATGGCTACCGCCAAATGATACGGCGGTAAGAATCTGTAACCGCCGTATCAAACGGCGGTTAGCTGAACCGCCGTTTGAACCGGTGGTTTTATTTGAAATTATTTTTTCTGGGACGGCCAGGACCTAACCGCCGAATGACACGGCGGTTAGGTCCGTGCGCACCCTAACCGCCGGCGGTTAGGTCCTGAATTCAGTAGAAAATATATAAATCGGAAAAAAAAAATAATGGAAGATCTGACATCAATTCTGAGCATAACAAAGATGGAGGACTGGATGATGCCAAGTACCTAAGTGACCAGAGCTCCGGTGATGAGGAAAACAGAGATTATACAGACCAGGATGGTGGCTCTGCTGATAGTGACCAAACACTCATGCCATCATAATATTTTCGCACATCGTTTTATCTTGCACCATGCCATATTTCTTTCAAATGTTTGCTCACCGTTGATAGCAAATATGCTAGGGAATACCTCCAGTTAACAAAAACCTTAAGGATGACGATGGATGGATTATAGTAACTTCCAAGAAGCTAGCAGATTGATGGATAACAAATGGGTCACTTGTACTCATGTTTTTCTTAATTAAGTACCCCCGGCATTCATTTGCAATGTATAAAAAATTACATCACAGAAACGATATGGTGAACACACACCTCACATCCTTAGCCTAAACAATCTAATAGAAGTTGCAATGGCATGTGCAGCACACCGAAAACATAATCAGTTGCTGTTACCAGAACAAACATGCCTTAGGGGAAAGTAGGTTGCCGGGTGTGGAACTAACGCTCTACTGAGTACAACGGGGATATTTCCCCTTCCTGCTGGATTCTGGTGCAGCTTCCTTTGCACGGCATCCGGCCTCTCTGTTGCGTTCACGATCGGCTTCACGTGCTTCGGCCTCCTGACGCTCCACCTCCTTCATCCTGTTACTTCGTTGCCAGAACTCTCTTGCCGAAGCTAAATGTTGCGCTTCTTGATGATGCAGGCGAGACTCCCGAGCTTGGAATTCTCCCTCCCTGAGCTTAAGTGCCGCCTCACGCTTAACAAGGTCTTTCTCAAGGCGAGAAAGACGTTCGGCCTCACGTGCTTGTTCTAGTCTAGCAGAGTACTGCTCTTTGCTCTCAATTGGTGATGGTACTCCTTGACTGGGTAGAGCATTCTTGTCGATCCACTGGAAGAAACTACAAGCCTGCATGTGGACGGCTTGGTCATGTAGATACACTAACAACAAAAACATGCATTAGCATTGCAACGAACCTTGAAATCATCATCAATGTCAGGACATCTGAAGAACCTAGCACCCCACTTGGACTTGTTTGAAGAATCAGTACAGACTTGCAACCAGCATCGGAACCCGCAGTAGCATTTTGGCCGCTCTTCCCATGTCGGCACACCTTTTGGGTCATCTCTCCACGATGACATTGGTACGATCTATATTGACGATGAGTCATGGGATGGATGAGTTGTGTATCAAACTTGTGCAATATAAAGAGCGCACCGGCCTACACTTATAGCCTGCACCCCCTGTCACTCAGAGGAAGGAGAGGTGGTGGGCCATTGAATCCGTGGCTCGCATGAATGTGTTTGTTGCTGTCACTCAGAGGAAGCACACCCTGTACTGGAATTGTGTTTGTGTTCTGTTGGTTTGAGTTATATAGAATCTTACACAACAGATAGTGGTGGCAGCGGAATCCAAAGTGCGTGCAGTGCAACTCTCAAAAGTCTATTGTATTCTTCCCCATAATGCCCTTTTATATCTGCATCTTCGCCATCTTCTCCCCCAGAATCAATGTATTCCTCAAAATCTGAATCGGCTGAATCAAAAGTATCAGATGCTCCATTTGAGTTCAAGTTTTCATCAACACCATCTACTAACAAAGCTGTATTTGAACGATGTCCTTCCTGAGTGACTGCAAAAACACACCACACGGATTGAATGGCCCACACGATGTCCTTGCTGAGTGACTGCAAAAACACACCACACGGATTCAATGGCCCACACGATGTCCTTGCTAAGTGACTGCAAAAACACACCACACGGATTGAATGGCCCACACGATGTCCTTCCTGAGTGACTGCAAAAACACACCACACGGATTCAATGGCCCACACCATGTCCTTCCTGAGTGACTACAAAAACACACCACACGGATTCAATGGCCCACACCATGTCCTTCCTGAGTGACTGCAAAAACACACCTTACGGATTCAATGGCCCAGACCATGTCCTTCCTGAGTGACTGCAAAAACACACCACACGGATCCATTGGCCCACTGCTGGGGTGGGGTACTTGGTGGCCTATTAATATCGCGCTCATTCGTCCCCTTCAACCCACATCACAAAAACCAAAATGGCAACCGACGACGACTTAGGGCCAACCATCTATACTGAACTTCCTCTAGAGTTTGCAGAACATTTTCCAATCGAATCCAAGAGCGATTTCGGCCCGCAGCGTAGCCTCCGACCTTATG
>CM014277.1:78019431-78055163 GCA_004135705.1 Alloteropsis semialata
GATCTGTTGAGAAAGCAACCACTTACTGAAGGAGGACACACCCGAAGAAAGAACTCATCAAGCCACAATCGATCGAGAACCATGAGCTTGGAAGATCAAACCTCTGAAAGGAATAATGGTCAAGGATCTACAAGATAAGTTTGCCAAGAAGGTATAAGGATCGGATTTCTCAGACTTCCCATTGAGCCTTTTTGATTCACAGAAATCAGAACATCATGAAGAGATCGTCATGACGAGGATGGAAAAGCAATGCTACTTTTGGAATGAGGTCGAGACTTTTCGGATGTACGAGTTTGAAGATGCAACAGTGAAGTGCCTCAGTTTGTTTTCACCAGCATGTAGTAGGTGACCACCTTTTTGGAAAAGCCATCGATATAGTAGTATCGCTTAGTGTGCGAGATCTCTAAGGTATTTGGAGTTGGCCTTGAGATAGCACTTAGGTTATAATGTAATGCATGTTTGAGTGATTGGTTCTTGTGTTGTTCCCTTGTTTTTGTTGCTTGTTCTCATTGAGTGTAGGATAGCGTTGTTTTCTGTGCTTGTAACTCAACTCCTTGTGCAGCTAGTTAGAACACTACCCAATTAGAAATGACCACCACTATGTTTTGCCAAAGATACTAGCCCCCAAGTAAATTCTAGTGCTAACACTGAGGGGGGGAGAGCTAAGCGATCCCCACAGGTGTGGTGCCATGAGTTTACAAGCTAGAGATCTTTCTATCAACCCCAGAGTACAAGAATTGTTGGTCAAGCTACCTTGGAAGCATTGGAAAAGGAATACCATTCTGAGGTGAATGCTAAGAAGATAGAACCTAAACATAACCCCAGCTATAGGAGCCCTTACCGGAAGCACAATATTGGTTAAGTATTAATTGAGTACTTTGGAATCGCCAAGATGATCAAGAGTATTTGTACTCAGATACATGGACGAAGAGAACGTACTCTCTGTGGAAGGATCCAATACCATGAGACCTTTTGTCGAGTACGCTTGCTTCCAATCAACGGTATTCAAATCCCTAACCCCGAACCCTTAGGTTGGATGAAGACGAAGACTGAAGAACAACCAACAAGGCCTTCGCAAAAATAACCACGCCAAAAGGGCAGAAGAAACTTCAGATGCATACAAGTACCTTTGGAATCTGCAAGGAGATATCTAGGTCATGGAGTTAAAGAGCGATGTTAACAACGGAGCAAGTTACAATAGCAAAGATTCTCTATCGGGGATGACTAATGGACTTACCAAGATAGGAGAAGGACTCCATGAGGCACTGGATAAGTTGGACCAGACCTAGAAACCAAGACCTACATTCCACATAAGGGATAAGCTATAAGGTAATGTGAGAATAAGATAGGACTACAGTTCACATGGTGAAGAAACCATCAATACCATGGACATAAGTTACTGGCTTTGGATGGTAACTCACAGTTGGTGTCTACACAAGACTACCGGTGATTATCCTTTTGGATTTAAAGGATCGGAACAAGTTAAGAAGTGACACCAAGACCTTCTCGAGATCAATTCTTCGTATTTTAAAATCGATGAAGTTAGGGGAAGCTAAGACCTTTTTCAGGATAGTCATTGGATTGAATATCATCAGAATAAGAAGCAAAGGGATTTGTCCAACACATGAACGACGCAAAAGGAACGGCAAATGCCCCTGGTAAACCCCGATTATGCGGAATGAGATCCTACGAGGGAATATGGAAAAGCAATGATGGTATTCACATAAGGGAGCATTAACTATCTTGAGTTTGTTATAAAGGATGTATGAGTGAAAAGTACTACTAAGAAGATCTACACAAATGACAGGAATACTCGGAGTACTAAGTGTGATAATTGGAAAGAGGAATTGATATTTTCCACACTACCAAGGAAAATATGGATGACCCTTCGGAAGACTATGGAAGAGAAGTGACAATTCGTAATATGAGTAATCACAAGAAAGATTGAATACATCGGATATCACGAGTACTAGTACGAGAATATTACCAAATGTGCTATAACCAACACATGGACTAATTAAAGGTTTGAAAAATTGGTAAGGATATATGGATGAAAAGATAAGCTCGATGAAAGCTGAATCAACCCTAGTACTCGGGTGACCAAGTCGAACTCCGTAAGATCCACTAGGAGCTAGAAGCTGAAAGGAGGACATAATTTACACGGAATCAAGATATACCTCCTTGTTGGAATTAGCTTAGGAGGCTTAAGAAATAGCTATCCAAGCTACAAGACGTGAAACCGGGAGATTAAGGATTTACCTCGAACAAATAACCCGTGGATATGTCATCTACGTTGGAATTAAGGAAAGGAACCCTCTCATGCCCTAACCTTTAATTAGTACAACCAGATTGTTGAGGATTGAAGATACGAGAAAAGATATGGATATTCACGGAAATAAGAATACAAATAATTCGAGGATCTCCCTAATGGAATATGATGCTTTAGTAAGGATAATCAACTAAGACCTAAGGTATACTAGGCTAACCAGGAGTATCAAGGTGATACGAACTTTAAGCCTATCAGTTTGGAACCTACATGGGAATAAGAATGAGGTACACCCGCATATCTTGGATTAATTAAGGAAGAATATACAAGGCACCACTAAAGATAGACAAGATGCACAGATCAACTAATCAAGAGTATTTGCTAAAGTATATATTGGATTATGAGTCGCAACTCAGAATTGGCTGAAATTTGGAATAAGATGCTATATGCCATTTTGGGAAAAGTAATTTCAATTATGTTGAAAGTATCGAGAAGCAATCAGACAGCTTGAAAAAGCAGAAGAACCCCTGTCAACCCCAGTGCAGCCTTAATCTCGAGGACGAGATTCTTCTGAGGGGGGGAGTCTGTAACATCCCGGATTTTTCCGGAATGTTCTTTGACTGCAAAAATGTGGGTTTCAAAATTTTTCGTGCATTGTTGTGTAAACACCTAAAATGTCTTCTTGTGAATCTCCCTAAATTCCTAGGAAATTAAAATTTACCTTTAATTTATGCTTAGGGAAATTAAATGCTAGAGTGAGTTGGTTCTTTTTGGTTTTATGTGATTGCTTGTGTGGAATTTATATTTGAATTCAAACCGTTCAAATATAAATTCAAACCTAACTAACTCTACTAACTCCTCTCGGGCCTAATCTCTCTACCCAATCAAACCCAGCCCACAAACCTAACCCTCTAAAAATCCCTTTGGACCTAAACTCCTAAACCACTCCAGCCCAGCCCGTCATCTACTCCCCTAACCCATCTTACCCGCTCGGCCCAACTTCCCTTAACCCCGCCGCGGCCCGGCCCAGCTAACCCCTTTCCCTCTCCTTCTCTCGGACCGGCCCAACTCCCTTTCCTCCCCTACTCTCTCCACGCGGCCCAGTCCGACCCGAACTCTCTTCCACCTCTTTCTTCTCCGCGCGCGGCCCGCTAGGCCCAGCTCGCGCGCGTCGGCCTGCTTCGCCCGCGCGGACGCCGTCCGACTCCCTTGACTCGCTGACGATCGGGCCCCACCAAGACCGAACGCGCCGCGCCCTGTTCTTCTTCACCCGCGCGCCGACGCCGCCTGGCTCCTCCCTTCCGCCCGCGCGCGCGCGAGCCAGCCTGCCCCGCGATTCCCGCCGAGCGCGCAACCACCACGGGCCCACGCGCACATGCCCCTGTTCCCCGTTTCCCTTGGCCGCCAAGGAAGCCCCGGCCGAATCCCCATCTACAAAACCCCCTCTCCCCTTTCTTCTCCGGCCATTCAAGCCGACGAGGGCGAAGCCCTGTCCCCAAGCCGCCCCGGTCTAATTCCGTCAAGGAGGAGTCGGTGGAGAAGAGGAGGAAGCCATCCCCGGAGAAGGAAGCCGTTCCGGAGAAGACCGCCCGAAGCCGAACCGCGCCACCGCGTCGCCGCCGCACCGCCACCGCGCCATGGACGAGGAGCCGACGGGGAGCACCGCCACGAAGAGCACCGCGAGCCGTTCCTCATCCTCCCCAAGGCGATCACACTCTTCGCCCCTACACCGTGAGTCCCCATCTCTCTTTTCCCCCTTGCGATGCCGCCTTGCTCTGCTCCATCCGTCGCCGCGCCATGTTCGCCGTAAACCGCACCGTGTCCTGTTCGGCCTTCGCGCCGCTCGTGTGGTGATCATGCCAGGCCGGCCGTCGAGCCGCTTCCACTCTTGTGCAGGAACCCAAGCCAAACCCCCTTCCTCTCCCTGTGCTTTTCTCGTTCGCCGCCGTGTGCTCACCGTAAGCCCGCCGCTCGCCGGCGTTCTATCAGTTCAGTCGCCCTTAACCCTCTCCAAACCTCCCCCAAATCTCTTCTGCTCGCGCCCTTGGTCCTGCTCGCAACACACACCACGGGCAGGTGGCCCGGGCCGTGTGTCACGAAGCCGCCGCCGCCGTGACCTCATCATCGCCATGTTTATCGTCGTGAACCCGCCACCCGAAGCCGTTCGCCCTACTCCGATGTGTCTGCCTCCCCTCCCAGCCTCTCGGTCTCACTCCCTTGAGCCGCACGCACCACGAACAGGAGGTCCGGGCCACATCTGCAAAGATCCTTGACTCCTTAATGCTCGTCGCCGTCCTCGTGACCTTGCCCTGTTCCTGCTCTGCTCGCCGCCGCCCGTCTTGTGCTCGCCATCGCCCACTCCATCTTCCTGCTCCGTGTCCCGCCATCGCCGACCTTGAAGCCATGGCTGCGGGCAGGAGGCCCACGCCGCCGTGCCGTGTGATCGGAGCGCGCCGCCGTCGTTACTCCGAACGCGCTCGCGTCCGTGCTCCGGGGTGCGCCGCGGACAAACACACACCAGAGACCACACACGCGACAAGCCGTAGAAACCGCACCGAATCCCCGCCTCTCCCTGCGTCACTGATCCGCGGGCCCGGTCGCGTGAGCGGCTGCCGGGTGGACCCGCGTCGCCCGCGTTTCGTCCTTCGCCTGCCCAAAACGGCCGTGGGCCGAATCCGATCGGCCCGTCAACCTCCTTTGCCTTTTCGGACCGGAACACAAGTTCGGAAATCCCCCTTAAACTCTTAAGCCCACAATCCAATCCGGCCCGAGAACAGCCCAGTTCGCCGGCCTTTTCTTTTTCCCAACTGACAGCTCGGTCCCACACGTCAGTCTCACGCAGTCGCTGACAAGCCGGACCCACATGTCAGCCACTCTGACCCACTGACCAGTGGACCCCACCCGTTGACCGTTGACCGTTGACCGTTGACCGGTCAACGCTGACGTCATCATGACGTCAGCAGTGGCCGACCCCACTGATGACGTCATGCTGACGTCAGCAAGCCACGTGGCACGCTCTGGTGCTGCCACGTGTCACCTCTGTTTTTATTTTCTTTTTCGGAATTTCAGAAATAGGATTTATCTAAGAAAATTCATAATAAATTCATCCTAGCTCAGAAAATTATGAAACTAGTCTCTAAAAATTCCTAAAATCATGCTCTACGCGTTAGAATAGGAGTTGAGTGCTTTTGGCTCTTATTGCTTCTTATTTGGAGTTTATTTGCTTAGATGTCGTTGTTTATTTTAACGTGTGCTAGGATCTGGAGAAGATCTAGAAGACTTCGTGGATTTCGTCAACTTGGACTTCATCGAATGAAGACTTGTACGACTACATCAAGATGAGTTTGGATCGTAAAGTCACAGGTGTCCACGCCCATCCTGCTTTGAATCCTATTAGGCATTGCTACTAGTATGCTAGCGCTTTACTTTCTCGCATGATGATGATTATGACCTATTGCATGGCCTTATTTACTTAACGTTATCCTTGATAAACCCGATACACTTTGATGCTATGAACTTGCTATGCTTGCATGTGTATGGGATGGGTGTGATAGGATTCTTGGCGTGTGTGGGGCAAAAACCCGGGAAAGGAGTAAGGGGTTTTGGGAACATTGCGGGGGTGAGCAGCTTAACTCGATCTCGTATCGAGGGCTTGGGGTGCGAACTTAGGCGCATCCTGTGTGGTACCTGTGGCGGGTACATGTTCTTATGCTACTTGAGGAGTTTGGCGGCAATACCTGTAATGGGTGCGCGAGCGGACCACTGGAGGTGGATACGCTATTTGACGGTGACGCTCACCCCGGCACCAAAAACCGAGTTGGTTATACCATTCCTCAGGACTTTCCGTGCTCACCACTTACATCTACTGGGGGGTGTTCCAGCCAGCCTAGTTAAGTGCGGTACCCGGACTGTATGGAGTTAGCGGAAGTGTGTGGGGGAAAAGGCGGAGACCTTTGTTCCCCCGAAGGAGGCTCATACCCCGGGACTTGGCCACCGCGGGGGAGGCCATCACAGTTCTCGGACACCGAGTTGCGTCTTCAGTGTATCCTAAGCCGGGAAAAGCAGGAGGGTACCGTTCACTGGCTAGGGTCTGTGCTGTGGGTTGTGTCTCAGTCGGTTGATCCCCGGCTTGCAGCCCGAGTGGTTCCAGGAGTACAAGCTCTGCAGAGTCTAAATCTATATATATAGCCGCCGTCCGCGGACAAGGGACGATTCCTGGGTGACATGTTATCTCCGCCATTGTTTTAGGGATTTCTACCTCCCCTCTAGAGTAGGGCCTGCCTCGGGCAGTTGAGATGTGAAGGGTGGGAGCTTTCACATCGCCTAGAGAGTGATGAGTGGAAGATATTGGTGACGGGTACCTGGTGCGCCAGGATTGCTCGTGGTGTTGTGAGAATGGTTTTGGGATGGAGATGCTGCTGCTTGCATAGGGTTAACTTTAAGCCTATCCTTGATATTTCTTATACTAGATATAGGCCACCTTAAAGCTTGCATTACGGATGGTGACGTGGACCTGTCCCAATCCTTGGGGGCAGTTTGTGAATGAACAGGTGAAGACTCGAAGTGCAAGACCAATTCCGGTGGAGTTGGTGAAAAGGTTGCTGTGCTATACTCAAGTGTTGCCTGTGGAAATGGAGCTCTGATGATGAAGCTGGCGTGAAGCCTAGTTACCGCTGCGTTGGTTTTCACATTGTCGTTTAGCCCAAGGGGCATGTACCAATACGCTTTTCCGTTGTATCCTTGATGTAAATCTAACTCTGATGATTGTTTTTCGTGGTATGAAAATGATATCCAGCTGAAATGAGTTCTGTACGTGATAGCTGTTGATTCTGGGACTATCACAATGGTACAGGGATTCGGATTCTTGTAATTGAAAATCCGGGTCGTTTCAATTTTACAAGCTATCCCAATGCATTTGAGGAAAACAACATTGTAGTATTCCTCGATTGTGACATTAATTTGATCCTAATCATCTACATGTAAGTGTTAATCTGTGTTGTTAATTTATTCTAAACACAAGTTGCGTAATTAAAAAGTACCCTGTGGCTGCTTGATAATTTAGTCTATGAAATTAAAAGCTATCAATGAGAGTGACAATAAACCAAATTCTTGTCGTGCCATACTAAACAAATGACCACATGTTAATCTATAATTGACCATATGACCATGAAGTAACCATGAGAGTTGGAATATTGATTTCTCCTCAAAAAAAAAGAGTTGGAATATTGATCCCTCTCCATGTTGGTACAGTCATGCCACATATTTATATATCTTCTGCTTTTTGTACCTATGCAATTATGCATACCTTTCATCTGTATTTTTCAAGGATATGATGGTAACGGGTTATTTGTTTTTTCTCTACCAGTCGGTATGGTTGTGAGTATCAGCTGGTTAAGTTGAAAACACGGAACCACTAATATAAACTTTGGTGCTAGAAAATAGTTGCCAACCTATTTTTTTTTGTATTAAAATTAAGCCCAACTTGGAGTAATCTTGATGCCGTCGTGCTTATTACCAAGTTGGAAGAAAAAATAGGATGCACAATAAAAGAGGATGGAAATGACGTTGTTGCCCATCCCTTACCCTAAACTTCCTGGCTCCGGCCCTCTCCCTAATCTCCCGTGAAGGCATGAACTTCTTTGAACCCTACTCTTTTGGAAGGTGGCGGCGCAGGACTAGGCACACGTGAGCGGCGGTAGGCGGCATAGGCGGAGCGGGCCGCGGGTCGCGCGCATGTGCCCAGGACTTGGGGCAGGAAACGCGCAGGGCGCGGCGCGCGCCGCTGACGCTGAGGCCTGGTGGCAGGCGCGCGAGTCTTCAGCGCAAGGCTTGCCGGCCGTGCAGGCGGCCGGGGTCTGCTGCAGGTGGACTGTCAGCCCCTTCTTCGTTAGTTAAAGTAGAGAGCATGAACACAGCAAGTCGGCAGTTGTGCTTCTCAATGTCTGAATTTCTCTCAAGTCCACTGTCTCTTTTGATTCTGCAGAAAGATTTCTCTGCAAATCGATTCCCTTTTCTTCCTGACATGGACTGTCAGCAGCGCGGGGCATCAGGCAGCAGCAGGCAATGTGGACTTGGATATGTGATCTGTACCTCGATGTTTGCAAAATATGATATTTTGTCATTTACTTGATATATATGTTGTCATTGATTGGAAGTAATATTTCCAAAATTTGTCCAGATATGCAATTTTTGATATGTGAAAGGAATCGATGCTCGTGATAGCCTAAGAGGGGGAGGGGTGAATTAGGCTTTCTAAAAACTTAACCTACCACATGCTCTAATTGCACAATATAAAACTAAGACAAGCTATCTAGATGTGCAACTAAGGTTTTCTTCTAGTGTTGCCACCCATCTAAAGAGTTTTGTAACCAAGAGCCAATCCTATCAAGATACTACTCTAGAAAGGTAAAGGCACACAAATTGCAAGTATGAAATGCGGAGGCTTAAAAGGTTAAAAGGATGCAAACTTGACACGAAGATTTATCCCGTGGTTCGGCTTACGCCTACTCCACGTTGGAGCTCCACAAAGGATGTGCTCCCAGTCGCCAAGTATTCTTCCAGGTCAAGGCCTTGAGCTCGCCACAAAAGCTCCCCAAGAGGGATAATGAGCAAGTCATCAAGACCATGCTCTTATCAACCTACTCTATCGGAGATCTTGACGCCACCTCCACTACGGAGCTTCTCCACCATGGAAGAGATCTCCTCTTCCCTCGAACAAAGTCGTCGTCGCCTCTCCACACCAAGCCGAAGGGTTGAAGACTTGTCGGCGAGTCTCCAAGACTCCAAGGGGCCGGCACATCGAGATTACAAGAGGTGGTTCACTCTAGAACCAAGCACAAGGCTCAAACACTTGCAACTCACTCACTAGGACTATCCTAGCGCTCTCACTCACTAAGAATGAACTATGTAGCACAAATAGTGGCTTGGATGTCTTGTAGGTGTAGATGAACTTCTCTGGACTTCAGCAACTCCAAATGGCCGAATGCGGTGGGTATTTATAGCCCAAGGGGCTCAACTAGCCGTTACCCAAAAGCTGCACAGAAACAATGAACGCCGTATGTTCCGCCGTGTGCATTTCCCCCATCGGCGGGTCATACGCCGTGTGATTTTTTCAACGGTCGGATTCCTTTTCCAACGGCTCTTTGCATACGCCGTATGCTTCTGAACTTGTACGCCGATGGCCGGCGGATCATACGCCTTGCCTTTTCTTCCATCATCACTTGACATCGTCCCTGTGTAACTTATACGCGAAATCTTCAGCTTCTGGCTTCATCCAACCCGCCGTATGTTCCGCCCTTTATGTGTACGCCGTTGCTTATCTTCGGGACCTTCCACACGCCGTAGCCTTCCTACTTGTACGCCGTGCACCACCGGATCATACGCCGTGTGGAATATTCCTGTTCTGGTTGATCCACTTCCACACGCCATATGCTTCTGGTTTGTACGCCGTTGATCGGCGTTTAATACGCCGTGTACAAACTCTGCGGGCTCATCTAATTCAATCAACTCAAGCTCTTTCCATGATTTCATATGTCAATAGCATGTCATAAATACTTCAAAATAAGACTATCTCTGGTTTTTGGCTATCCTTTGGAATCATTTTTGGGACGTAATTTTTTATGCAAATTACTTAACAAACATGTTAGTCCCAAAGACTACGTTGTCATTCAATCACCAAAATCACAATAAAAATGGCACATAGGACCATTTTCGTTACAATCTCCCCCAAGTATGAAATATGCGAAAATGACCAAGTTTGAGCACTTACACTTGCTTGAATGCTTACCACTCTTTTCGTTGGATTAGGGAGCCAACTTCCTTACAATCTCCCCCATATAATTTGAAGTAGCACTATGGGTGTGGCCTCCCCCTAAATCCAATGTCTCCTTCATGACTTCTCTCTCTACATGTATCCTCCCCCTTTCTCATGGCTTCTCCCCTATCTCATGAGGTCTTGTACATTAATCTTGCTTTGATCCAAACTTCTCCCCCTTTGAAATCAAATCACCTAAATGGACCTATCAAAAAATATCATAACTCATAGAGAGAATTAGTAGCCTAGAGAGTTAGTTAAGTATCACTTGAAGATAGATGATAAAGGAGAACAAGTGTGATACTTAACCAATTGGAAATGTATGAGCGCATAGCCTATGAACTTAGATATGAAGATCATAAACTCGATAGTGCATGGCTCAATTATGCATGAAAATACCAAAATTTCTATAATCATACATATAGAGTTGTAAGATCACATTGTGAGTGAAGCACATTCTCTATGTATGATATGCACGGCATAAGGAGACAATAAGAATAAGCTTGATAAATAAGTTAGTCTCTAAAATCAAAATCTATAAGCTAAGCTCCCCCTAAATGTGTGCATTTAGTGTTTGAATCACTATCAAGTGTTTGCACATTTTTTTAAACAACAAATGGGAAGATAAGCTTATAGCTTGTGGACATGGTACTAAATTCATACCTTATGAAGCTCATGTACCATAAGGGTAACCAAGTGTAGAAAACCTACACAACTTTGCAAACCATATAAGTTGCTCATGGGTTAGAGTGCATGGCACAAGCAACTCACCATATGATAATTACACTAGATATTGCATGAGATACCACATATGAAAGCAAGAGATATGAAAGGTAGCATATGCAAATCTAGCAAGGTAAATAGGCAAAGAATTTGAATTGCATTACCGTCATCTATTTACCTTAGTGTGGGGGATTTGGGCAAATGATGTCCAATCTTGTAAGTTTGGCTACTTGATGTGGACTTTCTCCTCTTCTTGTGAGCCAAGCCTCCAAATCCCCCAAAGCCAATCTTGGGCTTCAAGTATCCTTTGGAACCCAAACTTTTTGGGGCCCCTTCATGTTGGTGATGACCTCCTTGGGCACCCAAATGGGTCGGTTCCATCCCCATTCCTTCATCTTGGGCTTCTCAACCGTACTAGCAACAACCTTGCCATTAGCATTCTTTTTAAGGACATAGATGTTGGCTTTTAGCTTGTTCTTGCGGTTGGGCTTGGTGTAGATGAGGGAGCTCTTGATGGTGGTTTTGGCATTCTTCTTCTCACTCTTGGGCATCCCCTTAACAAGTGGGCATTGATAGAACTTGTGGCCTTCCTTGTAGCACTTGAAGCAAGTCATGGTTTCACCCTTCTTAAGCTTGTTCACCATGTCATCACGGTTATCTTGAGAAGGTTGGACATTGCTCCCAATGCTCTTGCCCTTCAAGTTTGCCAAGCTTTGCCTAAGACTCTCTATTTCTTGCTTGAGCTCTTTATTCTCCTTGGCAATGAGATCATCTAGTGTTTCTACCAATAATTTTCTCAAAGTATTTCTCATTGCAAGAGGGTGAGCAAGATTCATTAATTAAATCAATGCATGAAGTAGAGGCATCAACCTTGGAGATAGAAATATTACAAGGAATAGATTGCTCCAAGTTCAATAAGAGTCCTTAGATTGATTGTTAAGGCTCTCAATTTTGAGTTCTTCATGCTCTTTGCTAAGCAATTGGAATTTGCCTAATAAATTATCAAAATTTGAAGCAAGGAGTGCATTAAGATCATTGAGAGCCTTATTATCTTTGGTTAATTTCTTAAGGCCTTTTTGTTGTTCATGAATCAAGGTGAGAAGCTTAGCGGGGGATTCATCATCGAAATCGGAATCGGAGTCATCACTTACATTGCTTTTCATACCTTTGGCCATGAGGCATAAGTGTGATGAGGGAGAGGAGCTCTTGTTGTTGAGTGTATCATCACTCACCCATTCTCCGAATGTGGTGAAGGCTTTATGTTTGGGCTCCTTCTCCTTCTTCTCCTTCCTCTTCTTTTCATACTTGATCTTCTTGATCATCATGTGTTCATAATGCTTTCCATCCTTGATGTGGACCATGTACCCCATCAAGTTGATCTTCTCCATGCTCTTGACCAACTTCTTGACTTGTCTTTGGAGCTCGGGGGACATCTCTTCACCATCACTATCACTTGAGGAGGCTTCTTCTTCTTCACTTGAGCTCTCCTCCTTCTTCTTGCTCTTCTTCTTCTCTTGGTTGCTCGCAAGAGCAATGCTTGGAGTAGTTGAAGAAGATCTTGGCTTTGCCTTGATTCCATTTCTTAGCTCAAAAGCCATCAACTTGTTGAGGACTTGATTTGGTGTGCACTTGGTGAGATCTTTCTCGTAGAGAATGGCTATCACCACATCATAGTCTGGCTTGCGAAGGCTATGGAGTAACAATCGTATGATGCCCATGTCATCAATGTCGTTGACACCTAAAGAATTTATCTCATTCACAAGCATGGTTAGGCGTGAGTATATTGCTTGTACGTCCTCATGCTTAAATTGCTTAAAGTTGTTTAGCTTATCCTTGAGAACATGATATTTTTCATTTGCCACATCCATTGTGCCTTCATGGTTCTCAAGAATAGTCGTCCACAACTCATGAGCATTTTTGCATGCGAATACACGATTAAAGATATCATTACTAAGAGGACAATAAAATACTTCTAGCAGTAGAATCATGTTGCATTTCACCTTTGAAGTCATTTTTCTTACACTCACTAGTCACACACCATACATCAAGCCCCTTTGCTTGAAGGAAAGCTTCCATTAGCACTTTCCATCTTTGAAGCCCCATGCCATCGAAACGTGGAGGCATTCTTAAGAGAACCATCCTCTCCCCAACGAGCTAACTCAATAGGCGGTGAAGCCTAACCGATTCAAATGAGCCGATTTCACAAATTACCAATTGAATGGGCGTTTTTTATGAAAGATGTGAGTCCCGGCTCTGATACCACTTGAAAGGAATCGATGCTCGTGATAGCCTAAGAGGGGAAGGGGGTGAATTAGGCCTTCTAATTGCACAATATGAGACTGAGACAAGCTATCTAGATGTGCAATTAAGGTTTTCTTCTAGTGTTGCCATCCACCCAAAGAGCTTTGCAACCTAGAGCCAATCCTATCAAGATACTACTCTAGAAAGGTAAAGGCTCACAAATTGCAAGTATGAAATGCGGAAGCTTAAAGGGTTAGAGGGATGCAAACTTGACACGAAGATTTATCCCGTGGTTCGGCTTACGCCTACTCCACGTTGGAGCTCCACAAAGGATGTGCTCCCGGTCGCCAAGTCTTCTTCCCGGTCAAGGCCTTGAGTTCGCCACAAAGGCTCCCCAAGAGGGATGATGAGCAAGTCACCAAGACCTTGCTCTCATCAACCTACTCTCCCGGAGATCTTGACACTGCCTCTACTACGGAGCTTCTCCACCAAGGAAGGGGTCTCCTCTTCCCCCGAACAAAGTCGTCATCGCCTCTCCACACAAAGCTGGAGGGTCGAAGACTTGCCGGCGAGTCTCCAAGAATCCAAGGGGCTCGCACACCGAGATTACAAGAGATGGCTCACTCTAGAACCAAGCACAAGGCTCAAACACCTTACAACTCACTCACTAGAGCTACCCTAGCTCTCTCACTCACTATGGATGATCTATGCAGCACAAATGGTGGCTTGGATGTCTTGTAGGTGCAGGTGAACTTCTCTGGACTTCAGCAACTCCAAATGGCCGAATGGAGTGGGTATTTATAGCCCATGGGGCTCAACTAGCCGTTACCCAAAAGCTGCACAGGAACCGTGAACATCGTATGTTCCACCGTGTGCATTTCTCCCATCGGCGGGTCATACACCGTGTGCTTTTTTCAACAGTTAGATTCCTCTTTCAACGGCTCTCTGCATACGCCGTGTGCTTCTGAACTTGTACGCCGATGGCCGGCGGATCATACGCCGTGCCTTTTCTTCCATCATCACTTGACATCGTCCCTGTGTAACTTGTACGCCCATTGTCCGCCGAGGGTCGGCATATAATACGTCGTATAGAAATCTCCAGCTTCTGGCTTCATCCAACCCGCAGTATGTTCCGCCCTTTATGTGAACAGTGATAGCGGATCATACGCCGTTGCTTATCTTCGGGACCTTCCACACGCCGTAGCCTTCCAACTTGTATGCCGTGCACCACTGGATCATACGCCGTGTGGAATATTCTTGTTCTGGTTGATCCACTTCCACACGCCGTATGCTTCTGGTTTGTACGCCATTGATCGGTGTTTAATACGCCGTGTACAAACTCTGCGGGCTCATCTAATTCAATTAACTCAAGCCCTTTCCATGATTTCATATGCCAATACCATGTCATAAATACTTCAAAATAAGACTATCTCTGGTTTTTTGCTCTCCTTTGGAATCATTCTTGGGACGTAATTTTTTATGTAAACTACTTAACAAACATGTTAGTCCCAAAGACTATGTTATCATTCAATCACCAAAATTATAATATAAGTGACACATAAGGCCATTTTCGTTACAATATGTCTTTTGAGTATACAACTAACACCGCTAGCATCGAGTGTCATAGAATTGGGGTACACTACTGGTTTGGGTTAAAAAAACAGGAGTAAACGTGCAGCTAGAGGTGAAACAAAGGCAGTAATGCAATTGCCTCTATTTCTTTCAAAGAATTCAAGATTGCTGGGTTTGTGGGCTACACGATCTCCACTCTATTCCTGTCCATATCTACCCTGTGCTTCTTCTACCTGTTCTAATCAGACCCCTATTCATGTCTACGGCTGACTCTACCTGCTGCAGGTAGGACATCATGTTCCTTCACTCCAGTGCAGTTCGAGCAGCTGCCCCATTAGGAGTCTAAATAGGTTTTGTCATAAATAGGTGCAGCCGGGCAAGGACTCATTTGAATTAAGGCCTTGTTTAGTTCAAGCAAGTTTCTGCAATTCAACCAAAAGTAACACATTGAAAAATGTGTCCTCCTCTCTGCAACACATTTCCCAATGCACTTTTTCTACAGAAAATTCGACCAACTTTCATGAACTAAACAAGGCCTAAGAAGATTTTGTGAATACGGCCAAAGTAGCATACTGCACAGTGGCCCAAGGAGATCTTGACTCGCGAGGCCATCGAGTCAACAAGTCCATGGCCTCCACTCCACTCACCGGCGGTAGCTGTGCGCATGGTACACGTTGGTAATTAAATTATACTCCCTTTGTCCCAAAAAGAGTGTAACTCTCGCTTTTCGGAGAAGGCAAACAATTTCAAGTTTGACTAGATTTATGCAAAATAATACTAATTTTTATGGTATAAAATAAGTATAATTAGATTAATCATTGAATATATTTTTATACTAAATCTATTTAAAAATATAAATGTTAATAATTTTTTGTATAAATTTAGTCAAACTTGAAATTGTTTGATCCTCGAGAAACGAGAGTTGCGTTATTTTTGGGACGGAGGGAGCAGTGTATTGTCCATTGGAAGTTTGCACGGATCGTCTTCTTATGTAAATGTTGGGTTGGAGGGGTGCTGGCCACTGCACCCGCATTGCATGCTGGGCTGACTCAAATTGTTACTCCACAGTCCAGAACCAACGTGATGACACAAGGGAAATCGTCCGCTCGGCAAGCAAGGCGTTGGGGTCGTCGCCTTGGATATCTTCGCCAAAAATGGATGGAGAAGCAATAATAGACTTTGCTTTTGATTTTCTTACATCATTTGCGTACACTTTCCTTTATTTACATGATCAGCTGTCAATATCCTTTTTCTAAAAAAAAAAGAGTCCAGAACCAACGCTCTTGCTTGGGGTAAATTATGGGTGGTTCTGTAGCCCGAGCTACATACTCATTTTTCACAAGAGTTTATTTTCTTGAAGTTGAAGTGATTCCAATAATAGGAGGAATACAGAGGATGCTTTAGTAAGAACTAGTGATTGGGATGGAGTACATGATGTTTTGCATGATTTAAAAATTTTGTTGTAGATGAAGTATGAGAAATGAAGTGGGTATAAGTAATTATTTACATACAATGCGTATAAGCGCGAGGGCTTAAACACAAAATGTCCGCACCATTCTATCTAGGAGCATGGATTGATTTCTAAAAAATGCGAGGGCTAATTGGTAAATGTGCTTCCAACTCAACTCAATCTCGGGTTGGTTCCTTAAAGACCCAAGTGGCTAATTGCAAAAAAATCCTGCTACTCAACTCAATCCAGGTTGATCTTTTAGAAATGTGAGGGTCTAAATACAAAAAGTCTGCCACACTCAATGTAGGAACACAATTTGTTTCCCTAAAAAATGCGAGGGCATAATTAAAAAATGAGCACGCCACTCAATGTAGAACAATGTTGTTCACTTGGAAATGTGGAGCCTAAATATAAAACATCGGTACCTGTATGTAGGACTGTGGGTTCGGTTTTTTAGGAATGGGATGATCTGGACGTAAAAAATTAGCGGTTTATCACTAGCCGTCGGTACACGATCGGGCGGTGTTGGGTAGATTTTTTAGAAACGTGTGGATATAAATGAAAATGTTCGTTACACGCCATCTCGAAACACGATTAGATTTCTTTAAAATGTGAGGGAATAATTGTAAAATGATCACGCCACTCAATGTAGGATAAGATTGATTCGTTGGAAACATGAGGGCCTAAATACAAAACACCAACACCTATATCTAGGACCTTGAGTTTGATTTTTGAGAAATATGAGAGTCTAAATATGGAAAACCAGTGACTTATGGTAATGGATGAAAAAAATTCGAGGAAAACGCCTAAATACAAACCACCGGCACCTTTATCTAGGACCGCGGGTTTGTTTTTTTAAATACGAGGGTCTAACGTAAATAATTGGTGGGATTTGATTTCATAGAAATCGGAAGGTCTAAATATAGAAAAATCGAATATATGAGGGTCTAAACATAAATAATTGGTGGGATTTGATTTCTTAGAAATGTGAGGGTCTAAATATAGAAAAAATATGACTTATGGCTAATCGTAGGATGGCCATCCGCAGTGGCTTATGGCAATGGATGAAAAAAATCGAGAAAATGTGAGGGGCTAAATACAAAACATCGGCACCTATATCTAGGACCGTAGGTTTGATTTTTTTAAAAATACGATGGTCTAACGTAAATAATTGGCGGGATTTGATTTCGTAGAAATCGAAAGGTCTAAATGTAGAAAAATCAAAAATACGAGGGCTTAAACGTAAATATTTGGTCTGATTTGCTTTTTTAGAAATACGAGGGTGTAAATGTAGAAAAAAGATGACTTATGGCTAACCGTCGGATGGCCATCCGACGGCCGAAAAAATTTCGGCCGACATGGCCACCCTGGGAGCCTGAGATAACTGCCCCCTTTAATAAGGTTCAATGCTCTACGGGCTTTCATCCCCTCCTCTGGTCTCTGCGTCATAACGCTTCAGTTTGGTAAGCTGCAATCCTTGAGTTAGTCTACACATAGTTCATGGCTGATTTGCAAGAGTAGATGATTGTGCACCATTTTCCTTTTTCTTTCAGTTGCATAGCTGACTGTCGCGAGTGAAAATTCACATGGACACATACTGATCACCTTCTGCGCAGCGCTCTGACGAGCGTCCTTGACCTGAAATCAGGTATTCTTCGGGTTCAATTACAGCTCTCTCCAGTTCATGGGTTATTCTTATTTCTTAGTGCTTTCTGCTAAGCCTTGTCTTGGTAGTTAGCAGTTGATTCTGTAGGAGATTTCATCTTTCAACGAGCATGAACTTTGGTTCTTCATAAGACTTCCGGCAAGTCACTTATCTGATCTAGACGTGCGTACCATGCAGAGATAGTAAAGCCTTCGTGGCTTCGTGCTAGGCGTACACCCAGAACCAACACTCTTGCTGAGGGGAAATATTGGCAGATCTGTGACCTGAGGCCCGAGCTACATAGTTATTTTCCACAAGAGTTCATTTCCTTGATGCTGAAGTGATGCAATTAAGAGGAGGAACAGAGAGGACACTTTAGTAGGATTTTTTACTTCCGTTTTCATCCTGCTCCTCTGTCTCTGCATTATATCTTTTCAGTTTGGTAAGCTCGAATTCATCAGGTAATCCATAAAGATTCAGATCTCGTCATCTCGTTCTGTAACTGATTCTGCACCATTTTCTTTTCCTTCCTGTTAGACAGAGCCAAAAAGAGAAGGACCTTCAGCCTGCTGGCTAATAGCAGCCTGCTGACTAATATTGAATAAATGTGTTTTCCACAATAATTTGCTTAGTTTAACACGTCACATGAAATAATTCGATTAGGTGCATCATATGTCTTTTATTTTAAGTTAATTTTTAAAAGGCTTAATTCATATAGAAATATCTATAAATAAAATATGACTAGGTTTTACTTCTCTTTTAAATTTAGAAATAATTTGAATAAATCAACTTGGGTATTTTTTTGAAGGAAAAAGTCCATTTTCGACCATCCAACTCTTGCCTCAGTTTAGTTTTGGCCATCGAACTTCAAAACCGGGTATCTTTGGCCATCCAACTATCAAAACTGTTCAAATTTGGCCATCGGGTTGTTTTGATGAGTGGTTTTAAATTTTTTTATTTACAATTTAGTCCTTAGATCTTAAAATGATTATTACTTTTTGCCCGTACCTCTGATTTAGGTGATTCTGGCGATCACGCGTTCATAACGGTGAGCTTTATCTTTTAAAATGGTCTTTATACTATTTTATCACTATTTGTTATATTATTCTTATGTTGTTGTGTAAAAACAACAATATAAGAAAAGTAAAATAAACAGTTACAAAATAATATGTCCATGAATTTAAAAGATAAAGCTCATCATCGCGAACGCATGACCACAAGAATCACTTAAATCGGAGATACGAGAAAAAATAGTAATCATTTTAAGATCCAAGGTAGCTTTGCTGTGACCAGCAGTCCCTGAGGTGGAGCATGTGCTCCGCCATCAGTGCGTGACAAGTTTCGGGGACCATGCCTGCTGCCTTTGCATCATCAATCAAAGGTTTGCACGGTATCGCTGAGTTATTTAATTCTGCAGACCTGCTCCATTGGAGGTTTGCACGGATCCTCTTCTTGGGCAAAGGTTGGACTGTTGGAGGGGGGCGCCAGCCACTGCACTCGCATTGCAAGCTCTGCTGACTCATTGTTACACCAGAACAGAGCCAACACTATTGCAGTCTTGCTTGTGGAGAATATTGGTGGATCTGTAGCCTGAGCTACATACTCATTCTTTACAAGTGATGGCAGTAAGAGGAGGAATACAGAGGATGCTTCAGTAGGAATTGCTCTACGAACTTTCATCCCACTCCTCTGGTCTCTGCGTCATAACGCTTCAGTTTGGTAAGCTGGAATCCTTCAGTTAGTCCACAAAGATTCAGATTTCGTCATCTTTAAGTTCTTCCCATAGTTCATGGCTGATTTGCAAGGGTCGATTGTGCACCATTTCCTTTTTCTTTCCGTTGGACAGGACAGCTGAGTGTCGCGATTGAATATTCACATGGACACATACTCATCACCTTCTGCAGCACTCTGATGAACGTCCTTCTTGATCTAAAATCAGGTATTTTTCAGGTTCAGTTCAGTTCATGGGTTTTTCTCGGTGCTTTCTGCTAAGCCTTTCTCTTGGTAGTAAGCAATTGATTCTTTAAGAGATCTCTTTTAACGAGCATGAACTTTGGTTCTTCATAAGAGTATAAGACTTCCGGCAAGTCGCTTATCTGATCTAGCGCGCGTACCATGCAGAGATAGCAAAGCCTTCATGCTAGACAGTGCACTGGCCCAGAACCAACACTCTTGTCCGGGGGGAAATATTAGCGGATCTGTAGCCTGAGCTACATACTTATTTTGCACAAGATTTCGTTTTCTTGGCTGTAAGAGGAGGAACACAGAGGATGCTTCAGTAGGAATTGATCCTTGGGTTTTCATCCTGCTCCTCTGCTTCTGCATCATGTCCTTTCAGTTTGGTAAAGACTAAAGATTCAGATTTCGTCATCTTTATTCTCTTAGTTCCTACCTGATTTGCATGTATTGATTGAACACCATTTTCTTTTTTTTTTCTGTTGGACAGCGCCAATAAGAAGCCCTCAGCCTGCTGATTAGTAGCAGCGCAACCGTAGTTGCTTCTTCCTTGTCATGCACTGTGAGTGTAATAAGGAAGGTGAAGATTTAACCCAGGTAAGGGATTGCCCTCTGTTTTCCAGCTACTCCTCTACCAATTTCGTCTTTAGCCTCTGGTTTGCCGTCGCCTCTAATTTATCAAGAAACAGCAGCCTACAATCTGCATCGACACGTACATAACTAGAGGTTTTCGTTCAATGAGCAAAGCACTTCGCCGTTTTCATTGTTTATTTATGCATGTTTAGCTGTATGATTTCTGGCTCTCCATTGGTGATAATTCATCTTGCTTTTCTGCTGAACCATTCTAGTTAGCCAGTGACCGAACAAGCATTATTTTGACGAGCAAGCAGTTCATCCTTCCATTCTTGATTCATTTTTGTCAGCTTTAATTGGCTGTGTGATCTGTAGTTCTCGATTGGTGATTGGCTGATAACTACTTCTGTAACATCCCAGTAAAAAAAAAAATCAAGGAATGCCGCCACGGCACGGCGTGACCGGGTTGCCGACCTCGGCGTCCGTGCCACGCGCCGGCCAGGCCGGGGCTACCCCACGCCCCATTCCACGCGTCGAGCTCGCACGCGCCATCACCCCTCTCCCATCCTCCTTCGCCGCCACCTCACCGCCGGGTCACATTTCCCTTCCCCGGCCGGCGGCTCACACCCCTCACCCCGCCTATAAAACCCCACCCCTCCACCACCGCAACCCCGCACCACCACCCACCTTCCTCTCCACCCTCACCACCAGCCATCGCCTTTCCACTCACCCGAGCTCCTCATCCTCGCCGGAGCCCTAACCCTAACCCGAGAAAGAAAGGACGAGAGACGGAGGGAGAGGGAGGGAGCAAGTGAGGAAGGGAGCTTACCTGGCCCGGAGCTTCCTCGCCGGCTTCCTCCTCGCTCCGGCCGCCGCTGCCGTGCGTCGCCGCCGCCGCCGTCGAGAGCAGGTGAGGAAAGGGAGAGAGAGAGAGAGAGCCGAGCCGCGCGGGCCTGACGGCCGCGCCGGCCTTAAGCCGCTCGCCCAGTGGGCCGAGCAGGCCATGGGCCAGGCCGCGCATGCGCGAGCTGGCCAAGCCGCGCACGGTGCTGGGCCGGGCCAAGCCCAGTACTGGCCCGGGAGTCCGGCCCAGGAGCCTTTTAAAGGTTTTCCAATAAAAATTAATGAATATTGCTGGTAAAAATCATATAAAATCACAGAAAAATGAGAAAAATACAAACTAAAATTTGTTGAATTCCTCACACAAAGTTCTATCCAATAAAAATATACAATCATGTATACATTCAGTTTTGTGTGCATATCCTAATTTGTGTCAAAATAAGGACTAGTAACTTTGTTAGTACATAAAAATTTATAAAAAGACAATAAAAATGTAAGATTAATTTTTAGACATATGATATATTTCCTTTTCATATAAATGCTAGTATAAATATGTTTGCCACTTTAATTATAAATAAATTAATGATACACCTTGTATAGCTAGGTAGAACAAGTTATCACATAAGCACATAAATAAAATATGTTGCTCTTATTATGCTAAATATCATAGTTTATATATAGCAGAGGCTCTGAATATATTGAAGATAAAAATAACCAACACCACTAATAAAAGATGTACTTATATCACATATGTGCATATGATGCTAAACTCTTAAATACACACACCGTATTCTTTTGCTTCATGGGAGTTAATGAAGGAAGTAAATTGAGAGAAATAAATTAAATAACTCATGCATCATCTCATGTTTGCATCATAATCGTTCATGTAGATACCGCGTTCAAGAACGTTGTGTACGAGCTTGTTGCTGAAAAACAGCAATAACCAGGAGCATCCGCGAGAGAAGGCTATGAAGAATTGACTGACTAGGCCCAAGGTCTAGTTGGCACTAACATTATGGTTCAACAAGGCAAGCCCCGGAGCATAATCCCTATTTTCAAAACTATGCAATGTTTTACCTAAGTATCTATGTGCATTTACGTTTATAGGAGTTGTATGAAACCACAGATGCATAATTCCTTAGGTTCCTGGTCAAATACTAGTTGTTGCTTCGTTAGTTGCTATGCTTAATAAGTCCGGTAGAAGCCGAGTGATTACCGTCACTCGCGAGACATAGGGTTTCGCTTTAAAAAGTAATTTTGGGAATTGATGGTTTGTTTATTAAAAGTGGAAGTCGTTCGTGGGGCCCAGGGTATCAGGGTTGAACAGTACTAATCACATGCCGGTAGTAAGAGGTAGTTGAACCCGGTAAACCTACGTACCTATATGCAAACTGGTAGAGTGAACTGATACTGACAGTTCAGTGGTGCTAGTCAGTAACTCATGGCTGACCCGTCGTTGGTATCGGTGGGGATTAGCGGTCCCGGATTGCAGGGCAGTTCACCTATGCGGGGTGCATATAGGGAACGGTTGCCATGTACGGTCCGACGGGGCGCGTACGTGTCGTGTGATTAGGTCTACCTTGCAAGGTTTAAAATCGGATCGATTCGCCGCCACTCTCGGATAAGAGAACCTTGATCCCTCTGTCACAGTGCGACATAATGGAAGTGAATGGTAATATGAAGTGGTTGATTGAATGAAGATATGGTAAATGTTTGTTTGTTACTGAATTGCTTTTAAACTTAATAATATGATAGTTGGCAAACATAGAAGTTGGTGCTATTACACTAATCTTGATGCTAAAACATTGAAAATAGGAACAATTCTTAGTAAGCTGTTGAGCAAAATATACCTACAGCCAAAAGCCTTGCATGCTAGGAGTCGGCTAAGTATATACCACTAGTCGGGTAAGTCTTGCTGAGTATTAGTTACTCAGGGTTTGTTGCCTAACCTTTTTCAGGACAGGAGGTTGTTGAGTTGTCCTTGCTATGTTAAATACAATGGCCATGATGCTGAAGGACGGGAAGTCACGAAGCTCTACGTGTAGTCACCATCTTTGTATTTAAACTTGGTTTGTAAACGACTTACTCCGTACAGTTTTGAATCTATGTCATACTTGTACTATCTGCGCTCACCGTCGAGTGAGACTTCTGGTGTTTGTTTCGATCCTTGTTCCAATTGTGGTTGAATCGGGATTTACCCGACAGACTACCAGATTAGACCGTTTTAAGTGCATGCAGACATGATTATTTATTTAAAATGAGTGTCAATGCACTTAAGCCGGTTTAATTTGGGCGGTTCTGCCACATTTACAGTCAACAATGAAAAGGGACTCGGTGAGGAACGGGAGGTTCTCCACCACCTCAAGGCTGTGCACATCTCTTATTAGGAGCTCCTTCAAGTTGGTGGCTTCCTGTCCAAGCTGCCGTGGGAGGGCTCTCAGCTTGGGGCAGCGGACAAGCTCCAACTTCTTCAAATGAGGCAGGGGCTGCATCCTTAGAGGTGGGGGTTCCCTTATTTGCTTTGCTGCAGCTCCATCCTCTCCCCCTTCTTTACCTGCTGCTGTTGTTTCTTCTTCTTCAACAACAAAGGTCCACTCCTCCCAGTTGGGCATATCCCTAATGACCAACATTTCAAGCTTGGGGAAAGCAACTGCCTCTATAGATCCAGTGTTACCCACCACAAAGCCAGCAAATTCGGGCCCAATCTTGGTGACTGCATTGGCTCCCATGATTTTCAGATATTTCAAGTTGGGGAGCTGCCCGATTGCAGGAAGATGCACACATGATTTACAATACATGAGGTTCAGGTACTTCAATGATGGAAAATTGGTAGCATTATCTAGCCAGGTAGGAAACCTCCGACCAAAGAAATGTACAATGGATATATCTTCCGTGTTCTGTGGAGGGACTAGCTGCTCAAAGGTCCTCTCAATATTGACTACATCCTCATTAGAATATGGCTCATTTTTACGTTCAGTGCAATATAGATATAGTGCTTTGAGATACTTTTTCTCTGTTAGCAATGAATCTGTACTGCTGCAAGGAGCTGCTCTTTCCAATTTAATCAATTCAAGCTTCCTCAACTGCCAAAGGGGACCCAGTTCTTCTAGCTTCCACCCATCTTCCATTCTGAAACTGTTGTCATGGCCACCGCCAATTGGAAATCCTTCTAAATCATTGAGAAAATTTAATCTTCCTATACCTTTTGGAACCTGGTTTATTGGTGTGTCCTTAAGGCCAAGACGCCTTAAGTTGCATAAGCGAGTAAGTCCTGAAGGAAGTCTATGCAATGAATCACACCTGTCCAAGTTTAATATCTGAAGGTTGATGAGACAACAAATGGACTCTGGAAGATATGCTATATCAGTCCCATCAAGATCAAGTGATCGTAAATGGACCAAACTGCCAATGCAATCTGGAACACTTTGTATAATTGAACCAGTTAGATCCAAAACTCTTATCTTTCCCAACCTTTTGAAAATTGAACTTTCAACTTTTAATTCTTTACACATAGTAGTCAAAGTCCTAACTCCAAACAGCTCCTTCTGTGCACTAGGGTCAATTGAAAACTCCTTGCCCATAATTATTGAAATACGACGTAGTTTGTTCAAAGACTTATTAGCCTCCAATGACTGTGGATCTCCACAAAAAAATTCTTCACCAGATAAATGTTGAGCAAGCTTCCTCAAAAGATCATGCATTTTACACTTCGAATAATCAGCATAACGATCGTCAGGTTGAAGGAGATTCCTATATAGTAAATCATTGTAATATTCTTCAGCTGTATCCTCCATAAGTTGTGTCTCTTGCTCTTTAACAAAACCTTCAGCAATCCAGAACCTAACAAGGTCATCACGGTCCATGGTAAAGTCTTCAGGATATAAAGCACAATACAAAAAGCATTGTTTCAAATGCCACGGTAGCTCATCATAACTCAAATATAAAGCACCACTCAGCTCAATTGGAAGATTGAGAATAGACCAAGCACTTTTGTTTATAACCTTTCTCCACTCGTTCTCATTTGTCTCTTTGGTTGCTAGAACACTGGCGGTAACCTTGATTGCAAGAGGAAGGCCACCACACAAACGAACAATCTCCAACCCAATAGTCTTCAGGTTTTGCACTTCAATATCTTTAATAATGTTCATACTCTTCCACAGCAGCTCCCATCCTACTTCTGGTGACATCAAATCAACTCGATGAATATATTCCACGCCAATTGCTCGTGCAACTGTATCATTTCGTGTAGTGATCACAACCATTCCTGTAGCCGCAGCGTCCAAAGGAGTTCGAAGGATATTGGTCCATACCACATGCTTCCAAACATCATCCAACACAAGGAAATAGCTTTTATTTTGAATTTCTGTTGCAAGCTTTGTGCTGAGTTCTTCAACAGTTTCATCATGTTGATACTGTACCTCAAACTTTCGAAGAACTTGTTTCAAAAGTTCAATTGTAGAGTACTCTTGAGAAACACAAATCCATGCTTGTTTGCTAAATATTCCTTTTATTTTGGAGTCATTATAGATTTTTTGAGCTATAGTTGTTTTCCCAACACCTCCTGTTCCAACAATACCAAGCTTGTAGGTTGTTTTCTCCTTATTTCCAAGTATCAAGTCAATTAATTTCCTGCACGAATGTATTATTTCCTTTCCAACAAGGTTTGGCTCCACAAGTTGCCAAGTTTTCACTTGTGGTAGCACTGAATCTTCGAGTTTAGGTTGCATATTCTGAAGCTTTAAGAATCTTTCACCGAGGTTTGAGATCTTCTCAAGTTCAGTGTTGAAGTCCTTGATCTTAACAGCAATCTTGTGGCGTCTTCGAATATTAGGAAGGCAAGAGCATAGTGAAGAACTTGTTAATGAAGCAGAGCTTCTTGAGGATGAAGGACGATCAGCTAGCAACTTGTTTCCTTCTAATCTAGCCAAGTCAATAATATCATCAGCTTCATACATAGCATCTTTTAGCTCAGAAAGCCAATTATTAACTGCTGATTCCTCTGTCCTCCTTTGCTCAGCATCACTAAGAAAGCACTGTATATGGTTCATTGTTCTCTTTAGTTCTTTGATCTCTTCTTTTACCCCAAGAATCAAAATAGCCTCCTCTGAAATAATTGTTTGCAATTTCCTTGCGCATGATCCAACTAGAGAATCTAGTATGGTTGCCATCAGATAATCTTGAGGAACATGTGCAAGTACCCAAGCAGTTCAATTATATGGGAGAATGAAAAACTTGCAGGGCTGCAGACTGCAAAGGAATGGTTTGAAATTAAACGAACTTTACTAACTTATCTTGTAATATAGGTTCGGGGATAAAATACTTATTTTTAATCTAAATTTTGAACAATATACTTCACCAAAGGATGTCCTACGATGTCATTTTTGTGGCATACATATTTTTGCATAGCATGTTCTAGTAATTTTATAGGGTTATGAAATGAAACAACTGTACAAACGTTGTCAAAGTAAATATCTACATATAACATCTAAATTATGTGCAATGCCAATAACATCGCAGCATAATTAAGTGTGAAATGCTTGTCGCAAGTAGCCAATGAGATTTTTTTTACTCAGGCCCATGGATAGCAATTGAGTCGTTGTATTGAGTGTCACTAGCGTGTTTTCATGTTCTTTGTTTCAACTTGATGTATGATTCTTTATTTAATTTTAATAAAATCCTCCCTGATCGAAGAGTCATAATAAGTGTTCAACGGACTATGTAAAAGATGTTGTTTGACAAAATAGTGGTATATATGATCGAAGAGTCATAATAAGTGTTCATCGGACTATGTAAAAGATGTTGTTTGACATAATAAGTGTTGCACTTTTAATCTGTGTTTTGCACTTGATTTTTGTTTTTAATTCATTAATATATATGCATGTTCGTTTATTTATCTTTGTGCAGACTGAAACAATTATTCACCTCTGACGTCAACTGTCCTGCTGCTTAGCGGCATACAAATCCTTAAGTCTATAGAGCATAGATTTCTTGTCCATTTATAGCTTTTCAACAAAAATTAAATTTATCCACAGTATAAGGCGCTAACTGTGTAGTTCTCACAAGCTAGGCTAGAGTTCATGCTATCATATTACAGTAGCTTATGGAAATGAGGATGCGATATACAAGTAACATTGGAATTATTATCATATAACAGAGAAAATGATGTATAACAAGATTCAATATTAATTATTTTTTTTTGCCGAAACAGTTTGTTCAGATGGTCAACGCATCAATACTTTAACGTCTACAGCGAACTCCGCCCAAAAATGGCAGATGAAAAGTAACTGATTTGAAAATCAATTAATAAAGCGGACAGAAGTTGTGGCAGAACCGCCCAAATTAAACCGGCTTAAGTGCATTGACACTCATTTTAAATAAATAATCATGTCTGCATGCACTTAAAACGGTCTAATCTGGTAGTCTGTCGGGTAAATCCCGATTCAACCACAATTGGAACAAGGATCGAAACAAACACCAGAAGTCTCACTCGACGGTGAGCGCAGATAGTACAAGTATGACATAGATTCAAAACTGTACGGAGTAAGTCGTTTACAAACCAAGTTTAAATACAAAGATGGTGACTACACGTAGAGCTTCGTGACTTCCCGTCCTTCAGCATCATGGCCATTGTATTTAACATAGCAAGGACAACTCAACAACCTCCTGTCCTGAAAAAGGTTAGGCAACAAACCCTGAGTAACTAATACTCAGCAAGACTTACCCGACTAGTGGTATATACTTAGCCGACTCCTAGCATACAAGGCTTTTGGCTGTAGGTATATTTTGCTCAACAGCTTACTAAGAATTGTTCCTATTTTCAATGTTTTAGCATCAAGATTAGTGTAATAGCACCAACTTCTATGTTTGCCAACTATCATATTATTAAGTTTAAAAGCAATTCAGTAACAAACAAACATTTACCATATCTTCATTCAATCAACAACTTCATATTACCATTCACTTCCATTATGTCGCACTGTGACAGAGGGATCAAGGTTCTCTTATCCGAGAGTGGCGGCGAATCGATCCGATTTTAAACCTTGCAAGGTAGACCTAATCACACGACACGTACGCGCCCCGTCGGACCGTACATGGCAACCGTTCCCTATATGCACCCCGCATAGGTGAACTGCCCTGCAATCCGGGACCGCTAATCCCCACCGATACCAACGACGGGTCAGCCATGAGTTACTGACTAGCACCACTGAACTGTCAGTATCAGTTCACTCTACCAGTTTGCATATAGGTACGTAGGTTTACCGGGTTCAACTACCTCTTACTACCGGCATGTGATTAGTACTGTTCAACCCTGATACCCTGGGCCCCACGAACGACTTCCACTTTTAATAAATAAACCATTAATTCCCATAATTACTTTTTAAAGCGAAACCCTATGTCTCGCGAGTGACGGTAATCACTCGGCTTCTACCGGACTTATTAAGCATAGCAACTAACGAAGCAACAACTAGTATTTGACCAGGAACCTAAGGAATTATGCATCTATGGTTTCATACAACTCCTATAAACGTAAATGCACATAGATACTTAGGTAAAACATTGCATAGTTTTGAAAATAGGGATTATGCTCCGGGGCTTGCCTTGCTGAACCATAATGTTAGTGCCAACTAGACCTTGGGCCTAGTCAGTCAATTCTTCATAGCCTTCTCTTGCGGATGCTCCTGGTTATTGCTGTTTTTCAGCAACAAGCTCGTACACAACGTCCTTGAACGCGGTATCTACATGAACGATTATGATGCAAACATGAGATGATGCATGAGTTATTTAATTTATTTCTCTCAATTTACTTCCTTCATTAACTCCCATGAAGCAAAAGAATACGGTGTGTGTATTTAAGAGTTTAGCATCATATGCACATATGTGATATAAGTACATCTTTTATTAGTGGTGTTGGTTATTTTTATCTTCAATATATTCAGAGCCTCTGCTATATATAAACTATGATATTTAGCATAATAAGAGCAACATATTTTATTTATGTGCTTATGTGATAACTTGTTCTACCTAGCTATACAAGGTGTATCATTAATTTATTTATAATTAAAGTGGCAAACATATTTATACTAGCATTTATATGAAAAGGAAATATATCATATGTCTAAAAATTAATCTTACATTTTTATTGTCTTTTTATAAATTTTTATGTACTAACAAAGTTACTAGTCCTTATTTTGACACAAATTAAGATATGCACACAAAACTGAATGTATACATGATTGTATATTTTTATTGGATAGAACTTTGTGTGAGGAATTCAACAAAATTTAGTTTGTATTTTTCTCATTTTTCTGTGATTTTATATGATTTTTACCAGCAATATTCATTAATTTTTATTGGAAAACCTTTAAAAGGCTCCTGGGCCGGACTCCCGGGCCAGTACTGGGCTTGGCCCGGCCCAGCACCGTGCGCGGCTTGGCCAGCTCGCGCATGCGCGGCCTGGCCCATGGCCTGCTCGGCCCACTGGGCGAGCGGCTTAAGGCCGGCGCGGCCGTCAGGCCCGCGCGGCTCGGCTCTCTCTCTCTCTCTCCCTTTCCTCACCTGCTCTCGACGGCGGCGGCGGCGACGCACGGCAGCGGCGGCCGGAGCGAGGAGGAAGCCGGCGAGGAAGCTCCGGGCCAGGTAAGCTCCCTTCCTCACTTGCTCCCTCCCTCTCCCTCCGTCTCTCGTCCTTTCTTTCTCGGGTTAGGGTTAGGGTTAGGGCTCCGGCGAGGATGAGGAGCTCGGGTGAGTGGGAAGGCGATGGCTGGTGGTGAGGGTGGAGAGGAAGGTGGGTGGTGGTGCGGGGTTGCGGTGGTGGAGGGGTGGGGTTTTATAGGCGGGGTGAGGGGTGTGAGCCGCCGGCCGGGGGAAGGGAAATGTGACCCGGCGGTGAGGTGGCGGCGAAGGAGGATGGGAGAGGGGTGATGGCGCGTGCGAGCTCGACGCGTGGAATGGGGGCGTGGGGTAGCCCGGCCTGGCCGGCGCGTGGCACGGACGCCGAGGTCGGCAACCCGGTCACGCCGTGCCGTGGCGGCATTCCTTGATTTTTTTTTTTACTGGGATGTTACAGTAAAGACCTAGAGATGGTCTCGAATATTCCCCTAGTGGGAGAGCTGCAGTTATCTCGTTGTCCAAATTTAAGGCGTGTAGAGGAGCTGGGCAGTCTGGAGCAGCTGTGGCTGGATGAGGGTATGCAGTATCTGTCGTCACTTTGGGTGCCCGGGCTTAAACACCAACACCAACAGCGCCATGGCGAAGACCTCGACGTGTACACATGGCCTAGAGGTTAGTTGGACAGCGGAGCGAGCCACAAGGTCTGAGCAGAACTGATTGCTGGCCATTAATTTAGTTGCCCCTCCTTTGTTGGGTTTGTCCATTTTAATATAATGCTGTTTTCTCTCTCTGTATTTTGTAGTTTCCATACTGTCGACACAGCAGCATCTTGATCGAATTTCTGGATATTTGTCTTGTGGGAACTTGAGGAAGGAGGACTGATCATGACATGGAATAATCAAGGTGAAGACACGAGGAGAAGAAAAGGAAAATTAAGCAGCTGCATGCAGCAGAAGCTTGCTCTCAGGTTGGGCCTATGGGACGGAACTGGGAACGGAAGTCTTCAATTTGTTCTGTGTTGTTTTGTACGTGTGTAGTAGCTATGAGCTTGTGTGCATGTTGGAATTTAAGTAGCGCTCAGTAAGATATGTACTTGAGCCCTTGAAATGTGTTACGAGGTTTGTGTGAGGTTGCTTTGGCTTGCTTGTAGATGTTTCATACGTGCTGCTGTCATGTTGGGCTTGGAATGGCTGTATCAGGTAACTGATTATCATGTCCATCCAAAAGGTAAATTTGATTCGTGCCACCATTATTTTGCAAGTTTAGAGAACTGCAAATAAACTTCATCTATAATGCCACGACTGTAAACAGATGAACTTTAATGGCAGTTCTCTAAACTTACAAAATAACGGTGGCATCAATCAAATTAACCCTATTGTTTAAGGAACTCTGCTTCTGCTGCTGCTGTTATGCTGTGCCGTTACAGAGTCTGGCCCTGTCAGGCTCCCAATTGCGCCATCATCTGTATTTTTTGTTCTGCCGTTGTGGTTGTCCATAGAGATGGATATGGATGTCCAGATATCTTACTATTACTAATTGGAGGCTCCTTTTGAAGCCTGCAGATGAAGCCACCTAGGATCCTAGGTGGACACTCTAGAAAAATAGTGAAATCCTAGAAATTCTCACAAAAAAGCAAAACATCTGGCCATCAATTGAAACACTCAAATCATCGTAGCCATTAGATCTATTATATTTTCTAAAAAATTACCCACCTATGCCATTACAAAAATAGCTTAAAGTAACCCCCTAAATCAATAACCGCAAAAAAAACCTAAATCAATATCAAAATTACCCACCTTTGCCATTATATAAAATAAACCAAAGTAACCCCCTAATCTTCATCAAAATTACCCACTATGCCATTATAAATAATATTTAAAATAATCTCATAAATTTGCAACTAAATTATCCACTACAAATACCTAAAAATAACTTAAAGTAACCCCTTAATTTTACATCTATATTACCCACATATATCATTATTAAAAATAACATGAGGTAATCCTACATTAGAATCCAAATCACAATGTGTATTTCATACACTATTGATATATTATATAGTGATTAAGGTATATACGCATAATGTGCGTTGTCATTTATAAATATATAGGGAAGTGATGATAATATAGAATTATACGTTAAAATTATAGTTCAAACTTAGGGTTCGTTAAATAAATTCAAGGCATACATGTGATGCAAAGTGAAAATTTAAAGATTATAATTGTGTACAAAAATATTATAAATTACCAACAAAGATCTATCACAATCGGATGAAAATAATAAGTATATATCTATATAGGTATTATGTTCGAATATTTAAACAAATGAGAGATAGCTCATAAAAATTTGGCAAAAATGTAATCTTAATTTTTAAATTGGAGACTCCGCATTAGTTTTCACGAAACATGCTAGAAAAAAGACAAATTCTAGAAATTCTCACAAAAATCAGAAACGTCAATCATGTAAACTCTAATAACCATAGTCATTGGTCTATTATATTTTTTAAAAAGTTACCCACTAGTATCATTATAAAAGTATTCTAAAATAAATCAAAAAAATATATCTAAATTATCGAGCTATGCCATTATAAAAAATAATTTAAATTAACCCATAATTTCTATCTAATTTACTCGTGGATATCATTATAAAGGATCACGTAAATTGACATTCAGATTTGTATCTAAGTTACCCACATATGTTTAGGATTTGTATCTAAGTTACCGCTGAAACGTTCATTCCTTTAGAAATAGGTAAAGGCATATATAGATAGAGATAGAGAGGTAGGATATAAAGATTGATGAGTTCAGTTAGGACTCTAATCCAATTAGAAAACCAATGTCAACAGTTTAGAACCGTGGTTACAGTTTGGTGCAATAGGTGGGACCCACCTGTCAGGATCGAAAAAAAGGGAGAAACAATCCTCTATTTAGAAATAGGTAAAGATATATGAGGAAGTAATGAAAAATATTGATTTTTATGTTAAATATAATATATGAAGGCGTGATACAAAATGTAAGAAGTGTGAATGTAGAGAGGCTGGATCCGGCGCTCCTGGGGCCTGATCTGCACGGTGGTGTCCAGGGCGTGGCTGCCATGGGCATGCAGCCCGCATCTGCAGGTCAACTCAGCGTCGATGGCAAGGTCATGCGTGGGCGCGGAGGCGAAGTGGTGCTGCTGCATCACGGGGTGAGGACAGAGGCTTCGCGGCAGCGGCATAGCATGGTCGTGGCCCATGGAGAAGCAGCGCGTGGCCATGGCTGGGCTTCCCTGGAGAAGTAGCGCTTGGCGGCCGTGGCTGTAGCGCGGTCGAAGGGACGGCTTGCGCGGCGCCGGGGGTGCTGGGCGGATCCGTCGCTGGCGGGTGTCGAGCCGGTGCCCCAGCGGCGGAGGCTGCTCCCAAGTCATATCTGTCAGACACAATTTTGAAGCAGCGTGGATAATGATTATCCGTGCCAGCTCAATTTTGAGCTGGTATGAATAGTTCGAAGAGTATATGTGATGGCACAGTTTTGACCCGGCGCGGATCGGTGTTGGCTCCAAATTGCACATGCATAGATAGAGAGACTGCACGGACAATATCCATGTCAACTTGTTTTCGACTTGGCACAGATCACCTATTCATGCTGGCTCATTTATGCCCGGCACGGATGAGCCAATTCAGAAGAGTATTTCTGTAGTGTTGATTTTATTGAAACCCATGGGCGAAAGTGGTAATACAAGGCATTCTAGCAATTTTAAAACAGATTAAGAGAGAATAAAAGACGCATGTACCATCTGAGACCTTCCTATTTAGCAGTCGTAATTAAAGTTTACCTAAAATTAAGCAATACGTAGAGGAAGGAATAGAAATGGTAAGTATGCAGTTGAGAGAAAAAAATTAAATGATTTCATTTAATACTTGCCTAAAAATCTTATAATGTCTTGTATTTGAGGACAAATTTTGAATCATTTTATGCCTTACATCCTAGGACGAAGTGAGTATGAGCCTAAATATACTTTTTATGTTATTAGATGCACGCATAGTTCAATTTGGAATTATTTATTATAAACACACATAAATTCATTTAAACTCTAGAAAATAGTAAATGAGTTTAAAATTATTGAAACATATGAGACAACTTATATGCAGTCTATTATATATTAAAAATATATTGGCATATATAAGATAATTATTGTTAGGTGTTACATAACAATAGTGCAATAAATAAAATAAAAAAAGAAAAAACGTTAAGCTGAAAAGGAATGAAGCAACACCCGTCTCAACCCAAATGGCCCAAACATTCCGGGCCATCCGTTGCCGATGAGATGACTGTGATTCCCGTTTTATCAAATCGCTGGCCATAACCCAAGCGCCTCCATTCCAATCTCCCCCTCCCCTCACCCTCAACCACTCAGCCGCAACCACCGACACCCCCTCACCCTGCACGTCTCCACCCCGCGCCGCCACCCCATGTGGCTTCTGAGACTTGACAGATTTTATAAATTTCTAACATGGCATCGCGCATAATTATGACGGACTTAGGGCTGGAAGGTTGTAACACTCAGTCGTGCCCATTTGCTGTATTCGAATATTTCTTCTACTTTTGGCATTGTATTGTGAGCTTGCATGTTGGAGGCTGAAGGCTTTATTGTATAAGGGGGGGATCAGTGGAAGGTACAGCTCACTAATTGGTTGCTGTAGTGTCCAGATACTTTTATTTTGGTAACGGACAATGAGTGATGCCAAGTAACGCGAATACCAACGAGTGAAATTATTCATTCCTTTCCTTGCAGTTTTTGTCGCTACATGCATGTGCCTAGTGCCACGCCCATCTCGATGCGAATATATGCTCATCACAATTTTTTATAGTGCCATGTCCTATCTAATATTAAGGGATTTTTTTTTGAATATGAAACTTATTTGAGTCAGTAGCATGTTACTTTAGCGAGACATGACAGCCATAAAGTTTGCAGCTTGCATGCTATCTTGCATAAACTAGACGCAATTGGAGGGTGGATTACATAGTCATGCCCATTTGCATCTTGCCAGGCCATCTTGCAAATTCTAATTGGTTGTGCTGGCTTATTACTTTTTATATTTGAGGAGCTTGTGGTGTGTCATCATCCTACGTGGACATATTTTAACTTCAACATCTTAGAAAAAAAATCATGTGCAATTTGTTGCAAAGAAAAAACAAATTGTTTTTTTCCTGCAAAGAAAAAAAACAAAACTTGTCAATTCCTGATCTGAAGAATTTACCTAAATTTTTTGTCTAAGTGGGTGATGCCGTGATGGGAACAGTGGCAGACGAATTACTAGTGACAGAACAACAATTAGTGGATAAAATAAGTGTCCACCATCGGCCATCTACTACTGCAGAGCGCTACATCTGTGCTGGTGAAAAAACTGCATTGCTGCGGTAATCGGATCGACACCACGAACCCAATACAAATAGGGATGGTTGTTAATGGCCATGTCAGAAGCCAACACAACGAATGATTTATGCATGATGTCTCTGTTTCAAGCAAGCTTGGATATAGTCACAATACGATATTGCAAAACCAAACAAGAACAGAAAGAAATTATCTAGGCCTAGAAGGTTGACGGAGATACACTTCTAGGGTATATCTATATTCTATAGCCTAGAAGAAACACGGTGTGAGATGGTATGGGAACTCAAGCAAGCGCCATACAAGATAGGTACTAGCTCAAAATATCTTGGGGTACACTCGTATTCGACTCAGACTTATTTCCTTGTACAAGGGACTACGTGAAAAAGATCTCTATAACTGACTTATAGCTCAAGGTAGCCGGACTATATAAAGCGCACTACCAGAAAACGCTCTATCCATCCACTCTCATAGATACCGGTTACTAAAGACCCGGTACCAATGTGAGCATTGGTACCGGGTCCAATCCCCAATAATTCTGCGCGCTCATTGGTACCGGGTGGTGGCACCACCCGGTACCTATGAGGAAACATTGGTACCGGGTGGTGTCACCACCCGGTACCAATGAGCCTCGGGGCCTTTGGTACCGGGTGGTGACACCAACCGGTACCAA
>CM014277.1:78056163-78085364 GCA_004135705.1 Alloteropsis semialata
ATCAGGCCCTGAGCTACGTCTTCACAAGAAGTGATGGCAACAAGAGGAGGAATACAGAGGATGCTTCAGTAGGAATTGCTCTACGGGCTTTCATCCTACTCCTCTGGTCTCTGCGTCATAACGCTTCAGGTTGGTAAGCTTGAACCCTTCAGTTAGTCTAGAAAGATTCAGATTTCGTCGTCTTTACTTTCTTTCCATAGTGCATGGCTGATTTGCAAGAGTATTTGATTGTGCACAATTTTTTTTCTTTCAGTGGGACAGCTGACTTTGGCGAGTGAAAATTCACAGAAACACATACTCATCACCTTCTGCGCAGCTCTCTGATGAACGTCCTTCTTGATCTAAAATCAGGTATTTTTCAGGTTCAGTTCATGGGTTATTCTCGGTGCTTTCTGCTAAGCCTTTCTCTTGGCAGTAAGCAATTGATTCTTTAAGAGATCTCTTCTTTAACGAGCATGAACTTTGGTTCTTCATAAGAGTATAAGACTTCCGGCAAGTCGCTTATCTGATCTAGCGCGCGTACCATGCAGAGATAGCAAAGCCTTCATGCTAGACAGTGCACTGGCCCAGAACCAACACTCTTGTCCGGGGGGAAATATTAGCGGATCTGTAGCCTGAGCTACATACTTATTTTGCACAAGATTTCGTTTTCTTGGCTGTAAGAGGAGGAACACAGAGGATGCTTCAGTAGGAATTGATCCTTGGGTTTTCATCCTGCTCCTCTGCTTCTGCATCATGTCCTTTCAGTTTGGTAAAGACTAAAGATTCAGATTTCGTCATCTTTATTCTCTTAGTTCCTACCTGATTTGCATGTATTGATTGAACACCATTTTCTTTTTTTTTCTGTTGGACAGCGCCAATAAGAAGCCCTCAGCCTGCTGATTAGTAGCAGCGCAACCGTAGTTGCTTCTTCCTTGTCATGCACTGTGAGTGTAATAAGGAAGGTGAAGATTTAACCCAGGTAAGGGATTGCCCTCTGTTTTCCAGCTACTCCTCTACCAATTTCGTCTTTAGCCTCTGGTTTGCCGTCGCCTCTAATTTATCAAGAAACAGCAGCCTACAATCTGCATCAACACGTACATAACTAGAGGTTTTCGTTCAATGAGCAAAGCACTTTCATTCTAGTTAGCCAGTGACCGAACAAGCATTATTTTGACGAGCAAGCAGTGCATCCTTCCATTCTTGATTCATTTTTGTCAGCTTTAATTGGCTGTGTGATCTGTAGTTCTCGATTGGTGATAGCATGAACTCTAGCCTAGCTTGTGAGAACTACACAGTTAGTGCCTTATACTGTGGATAAATTTAATTTTTGTTGAAAAGCTATAAATGGACAAGAAATCTATGCTCTATAGACTTAAGGATTTGTATGCCGCTAAGCAGCAGGACAGTTGACGTCAGAGGTGAATAATTGTTTCAGTCTGCACAAAGATAAATAAACGAACATGCATATATATTAATGAATTAAAAACAAAAATCAAGTGCAAAACACAGATTAAAAGTGCAACACTTATTATGTCAAACAACATCTTTTGCATAGTCCGATGAACACTTATTATGACTCTTCGATCATATATACCACTATTTTGTCAAACAACATCTTTTACATAGTCCGTTGAACACTTATTATGACTCTTCGATCAGGGAGGATTTTATTAAAATTAAATAAAGAATCATACATCAAGTTGAAACAAAGAACATGAAACGCATCAAAGAAAACACACTAGTGACACTCAATACAACGACTCAATTGCTATCCATGGGCCTGAGTAAAAAAAATCTCATTGGCTACTTGCGACAAGCATTTCACACTTAATTATGCTGCGATGTTATTGGCATTGCACATAATTTAGATGTTATATGTAGATATTTACTTTGACAACGTTTGTACAGTTGTTTCATTTCATAACCCTATAAAATTACTAGAACATGCTATGCAAAAATATGTATGCCACAAAAATGACATCGTAGGACATCCTTTGGTGAAGTATATTGTTCAAAATTTAGATTAAAAATAAGTATTTTATCCCCGAACCTATATTACAAGATAAGTTAGTAAAGTTCGTTCAATTTCAAACCATTCCTTTGCAGTCTGCAGCCCTGCAAGTTTTTCATTCTCCCATATAATTGAACTGCTTGGGTACTTGCACATGTTCCTCAAGATTATCTGATGGCAACCATACTAGATTCTCTAGTTGGATCATGCGCAAGGAAATTGCAAACAATTATTTCAGAGGAGGCTATTTTGATTCTTGGGGTAAAAGAAGAGATCAAAGAACTAAAGAGAACAATGAACCATATACAGTGCTTTCTTAGTGATGCTGAGCAAAGGAGGACAGAGGAATCAGCAGTTAATAATTGGCTTTCTGAGCTAAAAGATGCTATGTATGAAGCTGATGATATTATTGACTTGGCTAGATTAGAAGGAAACAAGTTGCTAGCTGATCGTCCTTCATCCTCAAGAAGCTCTGCTTCATTAAAAAGTTCTTCACTATGCTCTTGCCTTCCTAATATTCGAAGACGCCACAAGATTGCTGTTAAGATCAAGGACTTCAACACTGAACTTGAGAAGATCTCAAACCTCGGTGAAAGATTCTTAAAGCTTCAGAATATGCAACCTAAACTCGAAGATTCAGTGCTACCACAAGTGAAAACTTGGCAACTTGTGGAGCCAAACCTTGTTGGAAAGGAAATAATACATTCGTGCAGGAAATTAATTGACTTGATACTTGGAAATAAGGAGAAAACAACCTACAAGCTTGGTATTGTTGGAACAGGAGGTGTTGGGAAAACAACTATAGCTCAAAAAATCTATAATGACTCCAAAATAAAAGGAATATTTAGCAAACAAGCATGGATTTGTGTTTCTCAAGAGTACTCTACAATTGAACTTTTGAAACAAGTTCTTCGAAAGTTTGAGGTACAGTATCAACATGATGAAACTGTTGAAGAACTCAGCACAAAGCTTGCAACAGAAATTCAAAATAAAAGCTATTTCCTTGTGTTGGATGATGTTTGGAAGCATGTGGTATGGACCAATCTCCTTCGAACTCCTTTGGACGCTGCGGCTACAGGAATGGTTGTGATCACTACACGAAATGATACAGTTGCACGAGCAATTGGCGTGGAATATATTCATCGAGTTGATTTGATGTCACCAGAAGTAGGATGGGAGCTGCTGTGGAAGAGTATGAACATTATTAAAGATATTGAAGTGCAAAACATGAAGACTATTGGGTTGGAGATTGTTCGTTTGTGTGGTGGCCTTTCTCTTGCAATCAAGGTTACCGCCAGTGTTCTAGCAACCAAAGAGACAAATGAGAACGAGTGGAGAAAGGTTATAAACAAAAGTGCTTGGTCTATTCTCAATCTTCCAATTGAGCTGAGTGGTGCTTTATATTTGAGTTATGATGAGCTACCGTGGCATTTGAAACAATGCTTTTTGTATTGTGCTTTATATCCTGAAGACTTTACCATGGACCGTGATGACCTTGTTAGGTTCTGGATTGCTGAAGGTTTTGTTAAAGAGCAAGAGACACAACTTATGGAGGATACAGCTGAAGAATATTACAATGATTTACTATATAGGAATCTCCTTCAACCTGACGATCGTTATGCTGATTATTCGAAGTGTAAAATGCATGATCTTTTGAGGAAGCTTGCTCAACATTTATCTGGTGAAGAATTTTTTTGTGGAGATCCACAGTCATAGGAGGCTAATAAGTCTTTGAACAAACTACGTGGTATTTCAATTATTATGGGCAAGGAGTTTTCAATTGACCCTAGTGCACAGAAGGAGCTGTTTGGAGTTAGGACTTTGACTACTATGTGTAAAGAATTAAAAGTTGAAAGTTCAATTTTCAAAAGGTTGGAAAAGATAAGAGTTTTGGATCTGGTTCAATTATACAAAGTGTTCCAGATTGCATTGGCAGTTTGGTCCATTTACGATCACTTGATCTTGATGGGACTGATATAGCATATCTTCCAGAGTCCATTTGTTGTCTCATCAACCTTCAGATATTAAACTTGGACAGGTGTGATTCATTGCATAGACTTCCTTCAGGACTTACTCGCTTATGCAACTTAAGGCGTCTTGGCCTTAAGGACACACCAATAAACCAGGTTCCAAAAGGTATAGGCAGATTAAATTTTCTCAATGATTTAGAAGGATTTCCAATTGGCGGTGGCCATGACAACAGTTTCAGAATGGAAGATGGGTGGAAGCTAGAAGAACTGGGTCCCCTTTGGCAGTTGAGGAAGCTTGAATTGATTAAATTGGAAAGAGCAGCTCCTTGCAGCAGTACAGATTCATTGCTAACAGAGAAAAAGTATCTCAAAGCACTATATCTATATTGCGCTGAACGTAAAAATGAGCCATATTCTAATGAGGATGTAGTCAATATTGAGAGGACCTTTGAGCAGCTAGTCCCTCCACAGAACACGGAAGATATATCCATTGTACATTTCTTTGGTCGGAGGTTTCCTACCTGGCTAGATAATGCTACCAATTTTCCATCATTGAAGTACCTGAACCTCATGTATTGTAAATCATGTGTGCATCTTCCTGCAATCGGGCAGCTCCCCAACTTGAAATATCTGAAAATCATGGGAGCCAATGCAGTCACCAAGATTGGGCCCGAATTTGCTGGCTTTGTGGTGGGTAACACTGAATCTATAGAGGCAGTTGCTTTCCCCAAGCTTGAAATGTTGATCATTAGGGATATGCCCAACTGGGAGGAGTAGACCTTTGTTGTTGTTGAAGAAGAAGAAACAACAGCAGCAGGTAAAGAAGGGGGAGAGGATGGAGCTGCAGCAAAGCAAATAAGGGAACCCCCACCTCTAAGGATGCAGCCCCTGCCTCGTTTGAAGAAGTTGGAGCTTGTCCGCTGCCCCAAGCTGAGAGCCCTCCCACGGCAGCTTGGACAGGAAGCCACCAGCTTGAAGGAGCTCCAATTAAGAGATGTGCACAGCCTTGAGGTGGTGGAGAACCCTTGCAATTATTGACTGTAAAGGCCTAGAGATTGTCTCGAATATTCCCCTAGTGGGAGAGCTGCGGTTATCTCGTTGTCCAAATTTAAGGCGTGTAGAGGAGCTGGGCAGTCTGGAGCAGCTGTGGCTGGATGAGGGTATGCAGTATCTGTCGTCACTTTGGGTGCCCGGGCTTAAACACCAACACCAACAGCGCCATGGCGAAGACCTCGACGTGTACACATGGCCTAGAGGTTAGTTGGACAGCGGAGCGAGCCACAAGGTCTGAGCAGAACTGATGGCTGGCCATTAATTTAGTTGCCCCTCCTTTGTTGGGTTTGTCCATTTTAATATAATGCTGTTTTCTCTCTCTGTATTTTGTAGTTTCCATACTGTCGACACAGCAGCATCTTGATCGAATTTCTGGATATTTGTCTTGTGGGAACTTGAGGAAGGAGGACTGATCATGACATGGAATAATCAAGGTGAAGACACGAGGAGAAGAAAAGGAAAATTAAGCAGCTGCATGCAGCAGAAGCTTGCTCTCAGGTTGGGCCTATGGGACGGAACTGGGAACGGAAGTCTTCAATTTGTTCTATGTTGTTTTGTACGTGTGTAGTAGCTATGAGCTTATGTGCATGTTGGAATTTAAGTAGCGCTCAGTAAGATATGTACTTGAGCCCTTGAAATGTGTTACGAGGTTTGTGTGAGGTTGCTTTGGCTTGCTTGTAGATGTTTCATACGTGCTGCTGTCATGTTGGGCTTGGAATGGCTGTATCAGGTTACTGATTATCATGTCCATCCAAAAGGTAAATTTGATTCGTGCCACCATTATTTTGCAAGTTTAGAGAACTGCAAATAAACTTCATCTATAATGCCACGATTGTAAACAGATGAACTTTAATGGCAGTTCTCTAAACTTGCAAAATAACGGTGGCATCAATCAAATTAACCCTATTGTTTAAGGAACTCTGCTTCTGCTGCTGCTGTTATGCTGTGCCGTTACAGAGTCTGGCCCTGTCAGGCTCCCAATTGCGCCATCATCTGATCATCACATGGAATAATCAAGGTGAAGACACGAGGAGAAGAAAAGGAAAATTAAGCAGCTGCATGCAGCAGAAGCTTGCTCTCAGGTTGGGCCTATGGGACGGAACTGGGAACTGGGAACGGAAGTCTTCAATTTGTTCTGTGTTGTTTTGTACGCGTGTAGTAGCTATGAGCTTGTGTGCATGTTGGAATTTAAGTAGCGCTCAGTAAGATATGTACTTGAGCCCTTGAAATGTGTTATGAGGTTTGTGTGAGGTTGCTTTGGCTTGCTTGTAGATGTTTCATACCTGCTGCTGTCATGTTGGGCTTGGAATGGCTGTATCAGGTTACTGATTATCATGTCCATCCAAAAGGTAAATTTGATTCGTGCCACCATTATTTTGCAAGTTTAGAGAACTGCAAATAAACTTCATCTATAATGCCACGATTGTAAACAGATGAACTTTAATGGCAGTTCTCTAAACTTGCAAAATAACGGTGGCATTAATCAAATTAACCCTATTGTTTAAGTGTCACACCCGATTTTAAGGACAAAATCGAATGCATCGCATATGTGTGCCAAGATCCGTTCATCACACATATGTTGACGTCATCAGTGAATATATCAAAAGACAATGTTCAAAAGCGTACAAAAGAGAGTACATAACTTTATTACACTCATCGTAAATAGACACGAAGGTCTTAAACGTTCATCGACATCCTAAACGATAAAACAGCTCCTTGACTTCATCCACAGGCACTTGACTGGTTGACGCGCCTAGAACTCATCAAAGTCGCTGAAGTACTCCACATCATTGTTGTTTTCTGAACAGCAGTTGTTTAGCAAGGGTGAGTACACTTATGGTTGGTACTCAACAAGTGGGGGAATATGCAAGGCCATCAAAGGGGGTTCAGGCTCATGCGGTTAGCACTTTTAGTTGATCAAGTTTTATTAGCAAGCACCTAGTTACTAGATGTAAGTTTATACCATCCCAAAATTAAGCAGGATAACCCAAAATTATTCCACCAAGAGACCAAAAACCACAAGTTAAGATCAAGTTAAAGTTCAATTATCATGTGAGGGTCCAAGCCGCCCTTAACCGTGGGCACGGCTGATATATCAGTTTTACACTCTGCAGAGGTTGTACACTTTACCCACAGCTCGTGTTCCCCTTGTCGCCCGGGTTTGCAAGGCCCTTAAACACTTCCTTTGGTGAGTGGCGAGGGTTCACTACGAAGCCTTTACAAAGACCTAAAGTTAACTAGCAGCCCGCTAGAGTTTCAGCAGCGGTGAGGTCCATAACCCTCCCTAATGAGGCCGTACCTTAGCAAAGGCTACTCCTCCAAGAGGACCGGGCTATGACCCCTCACCGGCCCCCTCCTTGCCCTTACGGTAAGACTACTAGCCAACCCCAAGTCTAATTAATTAGCTAAGTCAGAGCCATGTGAAACTGTGGTTGCACTGTTTTCTTGGGTGGTTCTCCATGTTCCAATTAATCATGATGATCTTGTAATTAAGCAAGAATATAACAACATAATTAAAACATGATTAACATTGCATAAAAGGTAACAGAACCATCCCAAGTTTAAGCAAGCTAAGCATTTCTACCCATGATGTAACCAGGTGATTCAAGGTTCAAGGTAAAAAGATCTAGTCATGTCCTAATAGGATAACCCGTCAAAATTAATGCATAACAGTAAAGTAAAAGTGAATTTCATGAATGTAATTGGGACAAATAGAATGTTCATGTAGAGGGAGACCACTTGCCTTCCTCAACAAACTGCTGTTGGTCCTCTTCAAACAGCTGCTGCTCCTGATCTTCCTCGAACGGCACGTTCTCTACACGATCACACAAGACAATACAACAAAATAAATAAAAACAGTACACCAAACAGTACTAAAAGTACAGAACAAGCACCTTAAACTAAAGAGCATGCAAAGACGATCGCGTGGACGCGAAAATCGCCCAAAACAGATTTAAAACGACGAAACTACGCTAGTTACAAGGTTGCAGGGACCTATATGCAATTAAAACTAAAGTCTGCGTACTGTTTTGATAAAAACCGAGGGCACAAACATAATTAAACATAGATCTCAGGGGCTAGCACATGAAAAAGCCATGGACAGGACGGCGGGCGCATTTATTCAAAAGATCAGGGGCCTAAACAGAAGTTGTAAGGGCATATATATGAATATTTTGTACTGCAGTTGGACCGCGGGTTGAATAAGATAAAACAGGGGGTCTCTTTAACAAAAAGACCGGCGACCGGCGGTTTTGACTTCCGCTGACCGGTACCGAGGTTTTAATCTCGGCCGTTGGTGTAGATCGGACGGTGAGAGATCAAAGGGAGCGCCGGCGACTTCGGAACGCGACGGCGCCGCCGCGTCCGCGGCGTGGACTCGCCGGAGTGGCGGCCGTAGGGCGCTCCGGTGCACTAGGATGTAAATAAATGGCACGGGAAGCATTAGGAGGCCATGGCGAGCTCACCAGAGAGCTTTTTGAAGCCGATTAGGGGACGGAGGCGGGTTGGCAACGGAGAGGAGCGGCGGTGAGCTCCGGTGGACGGCGAGGAGGGTGTTCCGGCGTCGGTGGCGGCTCCTGGACGTCGGGAAACGGCTCCGGAGCTTCCTGTGAGTGAGCGAACACGATGGAGATGATCAAAGGGGGCTCGGACAGAGAGGACCGAGGCGGCGGCGGTGATTACCTCACGGCGGCGGCACTGACGAGCTCCGGCGAGCAATTGCACAAGAATAAGGGGTGGTTTCAGTGTGTGGAGAGCGCGTGCGCGAGGACGAGTGGGAAGCAAACTTTATAGACGAGTGGAGGGAGCAGAGAGGGCTCGGGCTAGAGGAGGATCCGAGGGAGGCGTGGTTCACGGCCATTGATGGCCTTGGGCGACCGTTGCCGAGGGGAGTGAAGGAGGGGAGTGAAGAGTGAGGGCGGCTCGGGTGAAGGCGCAATGAAGAAGCTTGAAGAGGAGGAGGGAAACGCGGGCGCGCGGTCGTGGGGCGGAGATCGCGGGCGCGCGCGCGGTGGACGGCGGCTCGGTCGGGCGAGCGCTGGAGGAAGGCGAAGGCGCCGACAGGCGGGACCCGGTGTCAGCGAGAGAGGAAGGGAACGCGGGAGAGGGAGAGAAGGCCGAGTGGGCCGGGAGCTGGGCCATTGTCCGGGCCGGCGGGGGAGAAAAAGAGAGGAAGTGGGAGGTGGGCCGGACCAGATTGGAGAGAAGGAAGGGAGGGAAAAGGAAATGGGTTTGAACATTGTTTGAATTAGATTTGGAAGAATTTGATAGGAGTTTGTCTTGGGATTTGAATTTGAGAGGATTTTGAGATCACTCAAGCAAACAAAAACAAATGCATGGCATGATATGCAACAAACACTTATTGAACTAAATTAATTACTTAATGTTCAAGTAATTAAGGCCACAAATTAAATAAAGGAAAATAAATTTATTAAACCTAAGATCAACCTAAACAAAGTTGCTATAATTTGTTACATGATGGAATTTGGGTGTTACAAATCCTACCCCCCTTAAAGAGAATCTCGTCCTCGAGATTCGGATAGATTTGGATACAACTGCGGGAAGTCTGCAATGAGCTCGTCTTCTCGTTCCCAAGTAGCTTCATCTTCCGAATGATGACTCCACTGTACTTTGCACATTTTGATGACTTTGTTCCTTGTAACTCTTTCTGATGTTTCCAAGATCTTGACCGGGTATTCTGAATAAGTCAAATCATCTTGCACATTAAGCTCTTCCAGTGGTAGTTGCTCTTCGGGTACTCTCAAGCACTTTTTCAACTGAGAAATGTGAAACACATCGTGAACATCCGACAGTCGCTCGGGTAATTCCAACTGATATGCCACTTCACCTTTCCTTTCCAAGATCTGAAAAGGACCAATATAGCGAGGTGACAACTTCCCTTTGACTTTGAATCTGCGGAGACCTCTGATAGGTGACACCTTGAGATATACATAATCTCCAACTTCAAACGTCAATTCTCTTCTCCGAGTATCGGCATAACTCTTCTGTCGTGACTGAGCAGTTCTGAGATTATCCCGGATTATCTGGACTTGTCTTTCGGCTTCTTGCAGAATTTCGGGTCCGAAAACCTGACTTTCTCCTGTCTGACTCCAGTACAACGGTGTCCTACACTTTCTTCCATACAGAGCTTCAAATGGAGCCATCTTGAGACTAGCTTGATAGCTGTTGTTATAAGAGAATTCTGCGTACGGTAAACTCTTATCCCAACTGCCTCCATGCTTTAAGGCACAAGCTCTAAGCATATCCTCTAAGATTTGATTTGTCCTCTCAGTTTGTCCATCTGTTTGTGGATGATACGCTAAACTGAAATTAAGCTTGGTGTCCATTGACTCATGCAGTTTCTGCCAAAAACGAGATGTGAACTGGGTACCTCGATCAGACACTATCTTCCTTGGTACTCCGTGTAAACACACAATTCGGGACATATACAGCTCTGCTAACTTGGCTCCCGAATATGTAGTTTTAACTGGAATGAAATGAGCAACTTTAGTCAATCTGTCCACAATGACCCATATAGAATCATAACCATCCCGAGTATGAGGCAATCCTACGATAAAGTCCATACCAATTTCTTCCCATTTCCACTCGGGTATTTTCAACGGCTGAAGCAAACCTGCTGGCCTTTGATGTTCTGCTTTCACTCTTTGACATACATCACACAAAGCTACGTGAGTTGCCACGTCTCTCTTAAGACCATACCACCAATATTTCTCCTTTAAATCTTGGTACATCTTGGTACTGCCGGGGTGAATAGAATATACAGAATCATGTGCTTCCTTCAATATGAGCTCACGAAGACGATCGACATCTGGTACACAGATCCTTTTCCTGAACCAAACAGTGCCTTGTTCATCTTCGGTGAAATCCGTTGTTTTTCCTAAACCAATCAGAGTCTTGATCTCTTTGATCTTAGCATCAGTCAACTGACCTTGTCTGATTTCCTGCTCAAGAGTAGGTTCAATCTCCATTGTCATAGCTTCTGAGTTATAAAGAATCCCGAGATTGAGTCGTACCATTTCCCAACACAATTCTTGAGGCATTAGTCGAGCTATAGCCATGTTAGCTTGGCTCTTCCGACTCAAAGCATCTGCTACGACGTTAGCCTTGCCAGGATGATACTGAATATCCAAGTCATAATCCTTTATCAATTCCAACCATCTACGTTGTCTGAGATTGAGATCCCTCTGAGTGAAGATATATTTCAAGCTTTTGTGATCTGTGAAAATTTGGCACTTGTTTCCAATCATATAGTGTCTCCAAATCTTCAGTGCGTGTACGACAGCGGCTAGCTCTAAATCATGAGTTGGATAGTTCTGCTCATGCTTCCTCAGTTGCCTTGATGCATAAGCTACTACTCTGCCTTCTTGCATTAACACACACCCAAGACCGAGACGTGAAGCGTCACAATAGACATCGAACCCTTTGTGTATATCTGGCATTATCAACACGGGGGCCGTGGTTAACCTTTTCTTCAACTCTTCAAAACAATTCTGACAAGCTTCATCCCATTTGAACTCTCGTTCCTTTTCTAACAATGAGGTGAGCGGTTTCACAATCTTGGAGAATCCTTCAATGAATCTGCGGTAATATCCTGCCAAACCAAGGAAACTCCTGATCTCGGACACATTCGTAGGTGGCTTCCAATTCAACACATCCTGAACCTTGCTGGGATCAACTGCTATTCCTCCATCGGTAATGACATGACCAAGGAAAGAAACTTCTTTCAACCAAAAATCACACTTACTGAACTTGGCATACAACTGATTCTCTCGGAGTTTCTGTAGCACCAATCTCAGATGTTCTTCATGTTCTTCTTCATTCCGAGAAAACACCAATATATCGTCGATGAACACCACTACAAACTTATCAAGATATTCCATGAACACCTTGTTCATCAAGTACATGAAGTACGCCGGGGCATTGGTCAATCCAAACGACATCACTGTGTACTCAAATAACCCATATCTGGAAGTGAACGCTGTTTTGGGGATGTCTTCTGGTCGAATTCTCAACTGATGGTATCCTGACCGTAGATCAATCTTGGAGAATACTTTAGCACCTCTCATCTGATCAAACAGATCTTCTATTCTGGGTAGTGGGTATTTGTTCTTGATGGTTGCATCGTTGAGAGCTCTATAATCAACACACATCCTTCTAGTGCCATCCTTTTTATCAACAAAGATGACAGGGGCTCCCCAAGGTGATGAGCTAGGACGGATATATCCTTTTCCTAATAGCTCTTCTATTTGTTTCTTTAGTTCACTTAAATCCTTAACATCCAACCTATAGGGTCTTTTGAATATAGGTGCAGTGCCAGGTAAGAGATCAATACGGAACTCAATGTCACGATCGGGTGGCATACCTGGTAAATCTTCCGGAAAGACGTCTGGATACTCACTCACGACCTTGATCTCCTCCAAAGGTATTCCCTTGATCTGATTCACCATTGCTTCATCTGTAGACGGCGTGTTGGCAATGAACTCAATCTGATCTCCTTGAGGACTGGTCAAGAGCACTGACTTCTTGGCACACTGAATAACTCCCTTGCACCCAGATAACCAATCCATGCCAAGAATCACATCAATCCCACTGGACTTTTAGGACTATCAGATTGGCTGGAAAATCTACCCCCATAATTTTCAGATTCACCCGCGGGCATATGTGATTAGCCTTCATCTCACTGCCCGGGGAACTAACTAGTAGAGTTTTCTTCATAAGGCTCATAGGTATATCATGTTTTTCCACAAATTGCTCAGTAATGAAAGAATGTGATGCTCCAGAATCAAACAAAACTGATGCAGGTACAGAATTTACAAGGAACGTACCGAGCACAACGTCCTGAGCATCCTGGGCTGATTCAGCTGACACGTGGTTCACCCGTCCACGCATGTAGTTCTGCTGGCCCTTGTTGCCTTGGGAATTCTGATTCCCGTTGCGCATCTGTGGAGTCTGTGGTCCAGGCCTCTGACCATTAGTCTTCTGGCCCTGCGGTGTCTGCATGTTGCGCTTGGGGCAGTTGTTAGCATAGTGCCCCACTTCTCCACATTTAAAGCAGCCATTGGGTGGAACTGGTGCGACAGGATTGTTGTTGCTGCCATTGTTGTTGCGCACTGGGGTGCCAGATGAACTGCCAGACCTGTTCTGCTGGAAGTTAGGACTGCGCTGAGTCTGCTGATTGAAGCGTTGGTTCTGCTGCTGGCTGCGTTACTGCTGATTTTGCTGATAATTTCCACCCTGCCCTCCAGAGCGGAACTGTGACCCTTGCTGAGAGTTGAAGCGCGGGCGGCTATTGCTTGACTGTCCCTGAGACTGGGACTTTCTCTTGAGCTCACCGAGCTCCTTGCGAGTGCTTTCAAGGCCAATAGCTTTGTCTACAAGCCTCTGGAACGTGGGGAAAGTATGGCTCTGCAGTTGATACTTCAGAGGTCCGATCAGGCCATCCAAGAAGCGATCCTGCTTCTTCTCATCATCATCGACTTCATTGGGTGCGTAGCAGGACAGTTGGGTGAATTTGTCCCGGTACTCGCTCACTGACATATGGCCCTGCTTCAGAGCCAAGAACTCATTCTTCTTCAGTTTCATCACACCAGCTGGGATGTGATGCAGGTGGAAACTGTCGCTGAATTCTGCCCAAGTAATAGTGTCAGCATTGGCATGGGCAGCTGTGTATGCATCCCACCAGTCGGATGCAGCTCCTTCCAGGCGTCCAGCAGCATACAAGACTCTTTCGCGGTCTGTACACTGGGTGATATCCAGCTTCTTGCCAATGACTTTCAGCCAGTCATCAGCATCCAGAGGATCTGCCGAGTGAGAATAAGTGGGTGGTTGATGACTAATGAAATCCCGGTGCCTGTTCCGGGCTTGTGGAGGCATCTGTGGCGGCTGATTCTTCTGTGCTTGTAAGTTTTGCACAGTGGCAGTAAGATCCTGCAGCAACTGCATCTGAGCTTGAAGAAACTGCTCCATTGCTGGGTTTGGAGGTGGAGGTGGTGCTTGATTCTGACGGTTGATCACGTGAGCACGTCTGACACTTGGAATGTCACGTCCTCCGCCTCTCCTGGTATTTACCATCTGATTGTTAGGGAAATGCTTTAGATAAGATAGATAAACTGATAAAGATAGAAAGAACAGAGCCAAGATTGAAACCCAGAACTGACTTTAACTTAATTATTTAATAATGTATTTGTGGCCATCACTCCACAAAAACATGACAGTCATTACAAAAACTCCAACTCAAACATAAAACAAGCAAACAAACAAAAACATCGCACGTCCTCGCAGGAACGGTTCTAACGCGATGACTTATTATGGTGGACTCCCTAAACCTGGCCTAAGAGAGCGGTGATAGAGCCTGGCTCTCCGGTACGAAGCCTCTTGCGCGGAGGTGAAGCGGCGGGGCAGTCTGCTCTCTCTGCCTCCACTGGGGGCACGTGTCCTGCCAGCTGTGCCTCCAGCTGCCTGATCCTGGCCTGGGCACTGGCCAGTCTCTCCGAAGCCTCCATGAGATCCGTAGCTGTGCTCTCCACGTCGGTGTTGAGTCCAGCGACGACACGAGCAAGGACGTCGATGCGGGGCTCGTGCTGTCCTCCCAGTGGCACGTGGGTCACCTCGGTACCACTAGCACGTCGTGGAAGGTGGCGGTACTCTGTGATGCTCAACTCACCACGGTGAGTGTGGCAGAGAGACCACAGAGCTCTCCTGGCGGCGCTGCTGACAGAGGCGGTGACGGTGGAGTAGGGGATGTCGGAGTCGTGCATCGAGCAGGTCTTGTATCCACCAGTGTCAGAAGCCTCCCGGATGTGGATCCGGGTGATGTAGAAGACCGGCATCCCTGGGTTGGAGACACGCTGCATCATGTAGAGGGGTCTGATGTTGTTCCCCAACTCCTGTAGCACATCCATGAGCATCTTCGGGAATGCACCAGTCTCATTGACTGAGGTCTCTGTCCAGTAGGTCGTTTTCACAACCTCAGTCTCTCCAACTGGCACGTTGTTCTGGCCCACGCCAGAACTGTCGTCCTGTGCCTCGCCCTGGTCCTCCTGACCAAGGCCCTGGTCTGCGTCGTGGTCGTGGCCGACGTCTGGCTGTCCTCCAGCAGCAGGTACTGGAGCCTCCAAAGCAGGTACAGCAGGTGGTGCTGGTGGAGCGTCAACTGCTGGGTCCACCGGAACGATGTCTCCACCTGGCATCTCCTGGAAGTAGTGGATCTCCTCAGGCTCTGACTCCTCCTGTTCCACCACTGGTGGAAGTCGTGGAACTGGCTGTGCAGGAGCAATGCGTCTCATGCCTCCGGTGCTCTTGCGTGCTGTCTGTCTCTGCCTGACCATCTGTGATAGAGCAAGAACAAAACTAAGTACAAGAGCAAAAAGAGATAGAACAGGAACAGAGTAAGTTTTTATGCAAATAAATTTTTTTCCTAAGAGCAGAAAGGCTGACTAAGATAGTAAATCCTATGTTTCGACCATTTTCTAGCTAGGCTGGCGTCCTACAGTCAACACAGCTTTGATACCACTTCTGTCACACCCGATTTTAAGGACAAAATCGAATGCATCGCATATGTGTGCCAGGATCCGTTCATCACACATATGTTGACGTGATCAGTGAATATATCAAAAGACAATGTTCAAAAGCGTACAAAAGAGAGTACATAACTTTATTACACTCATCGTAAATAGACACGAAGGTCTTAAACGTTCATCGACATCCTAAACGATAAAACAGCTCCTTGACTTCATCCACAGGCACTTGACTGGTTGACGCGCCTAGAACTCATCAAAGTCGCTGAAGTACTCCACATCATTGTTGTTTTCTGAACAGCAGTTGTTTAGCAAGGGTGAGTACACTTATGGTTGGTACTCAACAAGTGGGGGAATATGCAAGGCCATCAAAGGGGGTTCAGGCTCATGCGGTTAGCACTTTTAGTTGATCAAGTTTTATTAGCAAGCACCTAGTTACTAGATGTAAGTTTATACCATCCCAAAAATTAAGCAGGATAACCCAAAATTATTCCACCAAGAGACCAAGAACCACAAGTTAAGATCAAGTTAAAGTTCAATTATCATGTGAGGGTCCAAGCCGCCCTTAATCGTGGGCACGGCTGATATATCAGTTTTACACTCTGCAGAGGTTGTACACTTTACCCACAGCTCGTGTTCCCCTTGTCGCCCGGGTTTGCAAGGCCCTTAAACACTTCCTTTGGTGAGTGGCGAGGGTTCACTACGAAGCCTTTACAAAGACCTAAAGTTAACTAGCAGCCCGCTAGAGTTTCAGCAGCGGTGAGGTCCATAACCCTCCCTAATGAGGCCGTACCTTAGCAAAGGCTACTCCTCCAAGAGGACCGGGCTATGACCCCTTCACCGGCCCCCTCCTTGCCCTTACGGTAAGACTACTAGCCAACCCCAAGTCTAATTAATTAGCTAAGTCAGAGCCATGTGAAACTGTGGTTGCACTGTTTTCTTGGGTGGTTCTCCATGTTCCAATTAATCATGATGATCTTGTAATTAAGCAAGAATATAACAACATAATTAAAACATGATTAACATTGCATAAAAGGTAACAGAACCATCCCAAGTTTAAGCAAGCTAAGCATTTCTACCCATGATGTAACCAGGTGATTCAAGGTTCAAGGTAAAAAGATCTAGTCATGTCCTAATAGGATAACCCGTCAAAATTAATGCATAACAGTAAAGTAAAAGTGAATTTCATGAATGTAATTGGGACAAAAAGAATGTTCATGTAGAGGGAGGCCACTTGCCTTCCTCAACAAACTGCTGTTGGTCCTCTTCAAACAGCTGCTGCTCCTGATCTTCCTCAAACGGCACGTTCTCTACACGATCACACAAGACAATACAACAAAATAAATAAAAATAGTACACCAAACAGTACTAAAAGTACAGAACAAGCACCTTAAACTAAAGAGCATGCAAAGACGATCGCGTGGATGCAAAAATCGCCCAAAACGGATTTAAAACGACGAAACTACGCTAGTTACAAGGTTGCAGGGACCTATATGCAATTAAAACTAAAGTCTGCGTACTGTTTTGATAAAAACCGAGGGCACAAACATAATTAAACATAGATCTCAGGGGCTAGCACATGAAAAAGCCATGGACAGGACGGCGGGCGCATTTATTCAAAAGATCAGGGGCCTAAACAGAAGTTGTAAGGGCATATATATGAATATTTTGTACTGCAGTTGGACCGCGGGTTGAATAAGATAAAACAGGGGGTCTCTTTAACAAAAAGACCGGCGACCGGCGGTTTTGACTTCCGCTGACCGGTACCGAGGTTTTAATCTCGGCCGTTGGTGTAGATCGGACGGTGAGAGATCAAAGGGAGCGCCGGCGACTTCGGAACGCGACGGCGCCGCCGCGTCCGCGGCGTGGACTCGCCGGAGTGGCGGCCGTAGGGCGCTCCGGTGCACTAGGATGTAAATAAATGGCACGGGAAGCATTAGGAGGCCATGGCGAGCTCACCAGAGAGCTTTTTGAAGCCGATTAGGGGACGGAGGCGGGTTGGCAACGGAGAGGAGCGGCGGTGAGCTCCGGTGGACGGCGAGGAGGGTGTTCCGGCGTCGGTGGCGGCTCCTGGACGTCGGGAAACGGCTCCGGAGCTTCCTGTGAGTGAGCGAACACGATGGAGATGATCAAAGGGGGCTCGGACAGAGAGGACCGAGGCGGCGGCGGTGATTACCTCACGGCGGCGGCACTGACGAGCTCCGGCGAGCAATTGCACAAGAATAAGGGGTGGTTTCAGTGTGTGGAGAGCGCGTGCGCGAGGACGAGTGGGAAGCAAACTTTATAGACGAGTGGAGGGAGCAGAGAGGGCTCGGGCTAGAGGAGGATCCGAGGGAGGCGTGGTTCACGGCCATTGATGGCCTTGGGCGACCGTTGCCGAGGGGAGTGAAGGAGGGGAGTGAAGAGTGAGGGCGGCTCGGGTGAAGGCGCAATGAAGAAGCTTGAAGAGGAGGAGGGAAACGCGGGCGCGCGGTCGTGGGGCGGAGATCGCGGGCGCGCGCGGTGGACGGCGGCTCGGTCGGGCGAGCGCTGGAGGAAGGCGAAGGCGCCGACAGGCGGGACCCGGTGTCAGCGAGAGAGGAAGGGAACGCGGGAGAGGGAGAGAAGGCCGAGTGGGCCGGGAGCTGGGCCATTGTCCGGGCCGGCGGGGGAGAAAAAGAGAGGAAGTGGGAGGTGGGCCGGACCAGATTGGAGAGAAGGAAGGGAGGGAAAAGGAAATGGGTTTGAACATTGTTTGAATTAGATTTGGAAGAATTTGATAGGAGTTTGTCTTGGGATTTGAATTTGAGAGGATTTTGAGATCACTCAAGCAAACAAAAACAAATGCATGGCATGATATGCAACAAACACTTATTGAACTAAATTAATTATTTAATGTTCAAGTAATTAAGGCCACAAATTAAATAAAGGAAAATAAATTTATTAAACCTAAGATCAACCTAAACAAAGTTGCTATAATTTGTTACATGATGGAATTTGGGTGTTACATTAAGGAACTCTGCTTCTGCTGCTGCTGTTATGCTGTGCCGTTACAGAGTCTGACCCTGTCAGGCTCCCAATTGTGCCATCATCTGTATTTTTTGTTCTGCCGTTGTGGTTGTCCATAGAGATGGATATGGATGTCCAGATATCTTACTATTACTAATTGGAGGCTCCTTTTGAAGCCTCCAGATGAAGCCACTTAGGATCCTAGGTGGACACTCTAGAAAAATAGAGAAATCCTAGAAATTCTCACAAAAAAGCAAAACATCTGGCCATCAATTGAAACACTCAAATCATCGTAGCCATTAGATCTATTATATTTGCTAAAAAATTACCCACCTATGCCATTACAAAAATAGCTTAAAGTAACCCCCCTAAATCAATAACCGCAAAAAAAACCTAAATCAATATCAAAATTACCCACCTTTGCCATTATATAAAATAAACCAAAGTAACCCCCTAATCTTCATCAAAATTACCCACTATGCCATTATAAATAATATTTAAAATAATCTCATAAATTTGCAACTAAATTATCCACTACAAATACCTAAAAATAACTTAAAGTAACCCCTTAATTTTACACCTATATTACCCACATATGTCATTATTAAAAATAACATGAGGTAATCCTACATTAGAATGCAAATCACATTGTGTATTTCATACACTATTGATATATTATATAGTGATTAAGGTATATACGCATAATGTGCGTTGTCATTTATAAATATATAGGGAAGTGATGATAATATAGAATTATACGTTAAAATTATAGTTCAAACTTAGGGTTCGTTAAATAAATTCAAGGCATACATGTGATGCAAAGTGAAAATTTAAAAATTATAATTGTGTACAAAAATATTATAAATTACCAACAAAGATCTATCACAATCGGATGAAAATAATAAGTATATATCTATATAGGTATTATGTTCGAATATTTAAACAAATTAGAGATAGCTCATATAAATTTGGCAGAAATGTAATCTTAATTTTTAAATTGGAGACTCCGCATTAGTTTTCACGAAACATGCTAGAAAAAAGACAAATTCTAGAAATTCTCACAAAAATCAGAAACGTCAATCATGTAAACTCTAATAACCATAGTCATTGGTCTATTATATTTTTTAAAAAGTTACCCACTAGTATCATTATAAAAGTATTCTAAAATAAATAAAAAATATATCTAAATTATCGAGCTATGCCATTATAAAAAATAATTTAAATTAACCCATAATTTCTATCTAATTTACTCGTGCATATCATTATAAAGGATCACGTAAATTGACATTCAGATTTGTATCTAAGTTACCCACATATGTTGTTATTAAAGATAACCTAAACTAAACACTTAAATCTTAATCTAATTATCTTCATGTGCATCCTTCCGAAAATTCCAAAATTAAACTGATATATGATTCTAAATTACGGTAATTTATCATTGTTAACATAGAAATAATAAGTTAAGATATATGCGCATCAGTGTCACTATTTAGACCATTTATACATGTACTAGCAGCCTTGCCTGTGTGTTACTACAGATGAAGACCGTTATATCGTTTTTGTAAGCAAATTAAAGTAATTAACTTGCTTTTTTTCTAATCTGATTGCGGTATGCAATGGACTACTCCTAATCCAATCAGGGGCAAGATGAAGCATGTCTAATCTGATCATGAGACGTATATGACAGACCGCTGAAACGTTCATTCCTTTAGAAATAGGTAAAGACATATATAGATAGAGATAGAGAGGTAGGATATAAAGATTGATGGGTTCAGTTAGGACTATAATCCAATTAGAAAACCAATGTCAACAGTTTAGAACCGTGGTTACAGTTTGGTGCAATAGGTGGGACCCACCTGTCAGGATCGAAAAAAAGGGAGAAACAATCCTCTATTTAGAAATAGGTAAAAATATATGAGGAAGTAATGAAAAATATTATTTTTTATGTTAAATATAATATATAAAGGCGTGATACAAAATGTAAGAAGGGTGAATGTAGAGAGGCTGGATCCGGCGCTCCTGGGGCCTGATCTGCACGGTGGTGTCCAGGGCGTGGCTGCCATGGGCATGCAGCCCGCATCTGCAGGTCAACTCAGCGTCGATGGCAAGGTCATGCGTGGGCGCGGAGGCGAAGTGGTGCTGCTGCATCACGGGGTGAGGACAGAGGCTTCGCGGCAGCGGCATAGCATGGTCGTGGCCCATGGAGAAGCAGCGCGTGGCCATGGCTGGGTTTCCCTCGAGAAGTAGCGCTTGGCGGCCGTGGCTGTAGCGCTGTCGGAGGTTATCCGTGCCAGCTCAATTTTGGATGAGAAAAGGAGAGACAAGAGAGGAGATTGGACAATGATTTATTTTGAAGAAACTATGCATTGAGAGAGTAGTTTTCATGGTAGTGTCTATATGATATGGCAATCATAGAAACTACTTGGTAGCTTCTTGGGTTGGAGATGTCCTTAGACTTTGGCGGTAAGAGCAAGTATTATAAGCCAGCTCAGCCGGCTAAATGCAAGGACACCTCAGCAATATCTGACGTGGGGAGAGAGAAAAAAAAGCGAATGACTCGTGAAACCCTGGCAAAAGGCGGGCGAAATGTACTGTTTGGACAGCAGGTCTCCTCTCCTCCGCTCCTATTCTTCCACGTCGCACCTGTGCTGCTCATTGCATTAAAAGAGCATGGGCCCCACTAGCACAGCTCAGCTGCGCGGGCTGAGCTGGAGCTGTTATAGCCGGCAAGCGGGTGTATCTATTAGCCCTGCTCTAATGCGAAAAACAGGGATGGCGAACACAAGGCCTCGTCCGCCGACACCCCCTTCGTCACCTCCCCTTCCCTCGCCGTCGCCGGAGGGGACTGCCAGAAGCCCGTGCGGCCCCTAGGACGACGGCGGCGGGGCATCTCGCCCGGGCCAGGAAGAGTGGGCAAAAGCCGCCGGGCATGGAGTCAGCGGCGGCTGCTGCTGCTTCTGCACGGCGCCGGGCATGGCGACAGTGGCGGCCAGGGGTTGCAGATCCAGTGGCCTGTAGGCCGGATCCGACGCTCCTGGGGGGCCTGATCTGCACGTTGGCGTCTGGGGCGTGGCTGCCATGGGCATGCAGCCCGCATCTGCAGGTCGACTCAGCGTTGATGGCAAGGTCATGCGTGGGCGCGGAGGCGAAGTGGTGCTGCTGCGTCACGGGGTGAGGACAGAGGCTTCGCGGCAGCGGCAGCGGCATAGCATGGTCGTGGCCCATGGAGAAGAAGCGCGTGGCCGTGGCTGGGCTTCCCTGGAGAAGTAGCGCTTGGCGGCCGTGGCTGTAGCGCGGTCGGAGGGGCGGCTTGCGCGGCGCCGGGGGTGCTGGGCGGATCCGACGCTGGCGGGTGTCGAGCCGGTGCCCCAGCGGCGGAGGCTGCTCCCAAGTCATATCTGTCAGACACAATTTTGAAGCAGCGTGGATAATGATTATCCGTGCTAGCTCAATTTTGAGCTGGTATGAATAGTTCGAAGAGTATATGTGATGGCACAGTTTTGACCCGGCGCGGATCGGTTTTGGCTCCAAATTGCACATGCATAGATAAAGAGACTGCACGGACAATATCCGTGTCAACTTGTTTTCGACTTGGCACAGATCACTTATTCATGCTGGCTCATTTATGCCCGGCACGGATGAGCCAATTCAGAAGAGTATTTCTGTAGTGTTGATTTTATTGAAACCCATGGGCGAAAGTGGTAATACAAGGCATTCTAGCAATTTTAAAACAGATTAAGAGAGAATAAAAGACGCATGTACCATCTGAGACCTTCCTATTTAGCAGTCGTAATTAAAGTTTACCTAAAATTAAGCAATACGTAGAGGAAGGAATAGAAATGGTAAGTATGCAGTTGAGAGAAAAAAATTAAATGATTTCATTTAATACTTGCCTAAAAATCTTATAATGTCTTGTATTTGAGGACAAATTTTGAATCATTTTATGCCTTACATCCTAGGACGGAGGGAGTATGAGCCTAAATATATTTTTTTATGTTATTAGACGCACGCATAGTTCAATTTGAAATTATTTATTATAAACACAGATAAATTCATTTAAACTCTAGAAAATAGTAAATGAGTTTGAAAATTATTGAAACTTCTGAGGTAACTTATATGCAGTCTATTATATATTGAGAATATATTGGCATATATAAGATAATTATTGTTAGGTGTTACATAACACTAGTGCAATAAATAAAATAAAAAAAGAAAAAACGTTAAGCTGAAAAGGAATGAAACAACACCCGTCTCAACCCAAATGGCCCAAACATTCCGGGCCATCCGTTGCCGATGAGATGACTGTGATCCCCGTCTTATCAAATCGCTGGCCATAACCCAAGCGCCTCCATTCCAATCTCCCCCTCCCCTCACCCTCAACCACTCAGCCGCAACCACCGACACCCACCGCACCCTCTCCAACATGGCATCGCGCATAATTATGATGGACTTAGGGCTGGAAGGTTGTAACACTCAGTCGTGCCCATTTGCTGTATTCAAATATTTCTTCTACTTTTGGCATTGTATTTTGAGCTTGCATGTTGGAGGCTGAAGGCTTTATTGTATAAGGGAGGGATTAGTGGAAGGCACAGCTCACTAATTGGTTGCTTTGCTGTAGTGTCCAGATACTTTTATCTTGGTAACGGATAATGAGTCATGCCAAGTAACGCGAATACCAACGAGTGAAATTATTCATTTCTTTCCTTGCAGTTTTTGTCGCTACATGCATGTGCCTAGTGCCGGCCACGCCCATCTCGATGAGAATATATGCTCATCACATTTTTTTATAGTGCCATGTCCTATGTAATGTTAAGGGATTTTTTTTTGTGAATATGAAACTTATTTAGCGATGTTACTTTAGCGAGACATGACAGCCATAAAGTTTGCAGCTTTCATGTTATCTTGCATAAACTAGACGCAATCGGAGGGTGGATTACATAGTCAAGCCCATTTGCATCTTGCCAGGCCATCTTGCAAATTCTAATTGGTTGTGCTGGCTTATTACTTTTTATATTTGAGGAGCTTGTGGTGTGTCACCATCCTACATGGACATATTTTAACTTCAACATCTTAGAAAAAAAATCATTGTGCAATTTGTTGCAAAGAAAAAACAAATTGTTTTTTCCTGCAAAGAAAAAAAACAAAACTTGTCAATTCCTGATCTAAAGAATTTACCTAAATTTTTTGTCTAAGTGGGTGATGCCGTGATGGGAACAGTGGCAGACGAATTACTAGTGACAGAACAACAATTAGTGGATAAAATAAGTGTCCACCATCGGCCATCTACTACTGCAGAGCGCTACATCTGTGCTGGTGAAAAAACTGCATTGCTGCGGTAATCGGATCGACACCACGAACCCAATACAAATAGGGATGGTTGTTAATGGCCATGTCAGAAGCTAACACAATGAATGATTTATGCATGATGTCTCTGTTTCAAGCAAGCTTGGATATAGTCACAATACGATATTGCAAAACCAAACAAGAACAGAAAGAAATTATCTAGGCCTAGAAGGTTGACGGAGATACACTTCTAGGGTATATCTATATTCTATAGCCTAGAAGAAACACGGTGTGAGATGGTATGGGAACTCAAGCAAGCGCCATACAAGATAGGTACTAGCTCAAAATATCTTGGGGTACACTCGTATTCGACTCAGACTTATTTCCTTGTACAAGGGACTACGTGAAAAAGATCTCTATAACTGACTTATAGCTCAAGGTAGCCGGACTATATAAAGCGGCTGAGGGATCAATCATTAGGCTCCGCCCTCCCCCGCGCACGCGAATCCCAGATTCTCATAGACCGCAAGAGCTTTCACAGTTATTGCAACCCATCAATGTAACCACCCAAAGAACATAGGTATTACGACACCTCCTTGGTGACTTGAACATGACTAAATCCTTGCGTTCGTATGTTACATTCAAGATCACGGTTCTACCACTCCCCACCCTTACCTCCACTACTGAAACGACCCGTATTCTTATTTCTAAGAATCCGACTCCCTGTACCATTGTGTTAGTCCCAGAATCAAATGCTAACACGTACAGAACTCATTCCAGCAGAATATCACATCCATACTTTGATTTAAGCATTAAACATTACATAAATGTCTTACATAAGTGGATAACTCTGAAAGTACAATTATTACAAGCCCCTTGGGCTAATTGCGACAATAAGAAAGCTAAACGAAACGGTAGCTAGTCTTCAGTCTTGACGATCATCCCCACAGGCTCTTAAGCTTGAGCGTAGCAGCAACCTCAATTATACCATCCATCAGCATTGTTATCATACTCCGATTCGTAACCTGCGTCATCACAAGCTATTCCCAAGGAATGGAACAGTTCCACATCACCATCCGAAATGCAAGCTTTAGGTGGCCTAAATCTAGTATAAGAAATATCAAGGATAGGCTTAAGGTTAATCCTATGCAAGCAACATCTTCATCCCAAAGCCACATCTCACAACAACACCTCGAGCAAACCTGGCACACCAGGCACCTGTCTCCAAGTATCTTCCACTCTTCACTCTCTAGGCGATGCGAAAGCTCCCACCCTTCGCATCTCAACTGCCCGAGGCAGGCCCTACTCTAGAGGGGAGGTAGAAATCCCTAAAACAATGGCGGATTGTGTGAAATTCATAGGGGCGTCCATTGACCACGGACGGCGGCTATATATAGATTAGACTCTGCAGAGTTTGTACACCTGGAACCACTCGGGCTGCAAGCCGACCATCGTCTAGTTGAGACACAGCCCACAGCACAGACCCTAGCCAGTGAACGGTACCCTCCTGCTTTTCCCGGCTTAGGATACACTGAAGACGCAACTCGGTGTCCGAGAAATGTGATGGCCTCCCCCGCGGTGGCCAAGTCCCGAGGTATGAGCCTCTTTCGAGGGACAAAGGCCAGCGCCGTTTCCTCCACATACTTCCGTTAACTCCTTACAGTCCGGGTACCGCACTTAACTAGGCTGGCTGGAACACCCCCCCAGTAGGTGTAAGTGGTGTGCACGAAGTTCTGTGAACCAGGCAATCCAACTCGGTTTTTGGTGCCGGGGTGAGCGTCACCGTCAAATAGCGTATCCACCTCCAGTGGTCCGCTCGCGCACCCATTACAGGTATTGCCGCCAAACTCCTCAAGTAACACAAAGAACATGTACCCACCACAGGTACTCCGTAGGATGTGCCCAAGTACACACCCCAAGCCCTCGATACGAAGATCGAGTTAACTGCTCACCGCCGCAAAGTTCCAAAAACCCCTTACTCCTTTCTCAGGTTTTTGCCCCACACAAGCCAAGAATCCTATCATAACTATCCCATAACACATGCAAGCATAACATCAAGTGTAGCAGGTTTATCAAGGAATATGATAATTAAACGAGGCTATGCAATAGGTCATATTCATCATCATGCAAGTAAGTAAAGCGCTAGCATACTAGTTGCAATACCTAAATAGGATTCAAAGCGGAATGGGCACGAACCTTGCTTTTGGTAGTAGTCCTCTTCAACTTGTTCTTCAAAGTAGTGGTAGACGTCTCCTCCTTGCTCCTCCTCAGCTAGCCCTATTTTCGAGAAATAAAGAAATACATCAGTTCCTATATTCAAATAAACTCCAAATAAAAAGCAAGAGGAGCCAAAAGCACTCAACTCCTGTTCTAATGCATAGATCATGATTTTAGAAAATTATAGAAATTGGTTTCATAATTTTCTGAGCTAGAGTGAATTTATTATGATTTTTCTTAGATAAAACCTATTTCTGGATTTTTCTAATATTCTGAAATAGCAAATAAACCACAGCGTGACATGTGGCAGCATCGGGATGTGCCATGTGGCATGCTGATGTCAGCATGACATCATCAGTGGGGTCGGCCATTGCTGACATCATGATGACGTCAGCGTTGACCGGCCAACGGGTCAACGTTGACTGGTCAACGAGTCAGCGGGGTCAGTGGGTCCGGTAGGGTCCATTAGTCAGTGAGAGGCAGAGGCAGACAGGTGGGGCCAAGCTGTCCGATCGGTGGAAAAAGGAAAAAGGCGGACGCGGGCTGTTCATGGGCCAATTCTTTCATGGGCTCTGGTTTCAGGAGGGGGCTTTTCTGGAATTAGAGGCGATTCCGGCCCATGGCCAGTTTGCGGTGCGGGTCGGTAGGAATAGAGGGTAGGCAGCTGACAGGGCGGGCCCATTGGTCAGAGAGAGAAAGAGGATGGAGATGCGGGGCCCACTAGTCAGCGGTGCAGTGACGGCGCCCGGATCTAATGCGGCATCTGGGCTTGGCGAGGGTGTGGGTCTTCGTGTGGCTTTGCCGCGGCGAACAGCAGAGCGTGGTGGCGGACGCGCTCGTCAGCGGCGGCGACGGACTTCAAGCAATGGCAGAGGGTCAAGGCGGCGGAGCTCCTCGTACGCGACCCGGGCCTCCTACCCGCGGTGCGCAACACGAGCGAAACAAGGGTGTAGGCAAAAGGGGCAGAGAGGTTGGCACACGGCGGCGAGGTTTACACACTGCGGCGCTTCCCCAGCAGGCGGCAGTTTGGTGGTGAGAGCAGCGTCACATGCGATGCGGTCCACCTGACCGTGTCCGCGCGATGAGTCAGCAGAGCAAGGGAGTTCGTGGAGCGAAACAGAGACAGGCGAGACGACGACGCGCGTTGGAGAGAGAGCAAGGCGGCGTGAACAGCGGTGAACAAAACAGAGAGGGGAGGGGCGATGAGAGAGGGTGTCAAGGGGTTCGATCGGGTCCCTGCAGAAGAATAGCGGCGCGAAGGCCGGCCTGGCATGGGCTTCAATAGACGGCGCGAAAGCCGGACAGAGACGGGCGGAGCAGATCGAAGGGCAAGGCGCAGCGGCGAGCAGAACAGAGCAAGGCATGGTGTCACGGACGAGGAGGCAAGATGGGAACTCACGGCGGGGTTGGGAAGAAGAGCGTGAGGCCGAGCGGGGTGCAGAGCTCGCGGTACGGTCTTCTCGTCGGCTCCTTGTCCTCCACGGCGTTGCAGCGGCGATGGTGGTGCGGCGGCACGACGTCTTCTCGCGGACGGCGTCCTTCTCCTTGAGGCCGCACCTCGGCCTCTACTCCAGCAGTGGCTCCGCCTTGTTCTCTCCCTCCTCCTACTGCTACTCTTTGCGAAGGGGTGGAATTGATCAGGGCTTCGCCCCTTGGCGAGTTTGGTGAAGGGGAAGAAGAGAGGGGGGGTTTAAAGAGGGAGAAGGCTTGGGGAAGGGGGAGATGCCGTGGGCGCTGCGCTTCCTTGGCGGCCAAGGGGAGCGAGGCAGGAGCACATGGGCGTGGGGTCGGGGCGGTTGCGGGCTCGGCGCGATTTGCGGGGAGAGAGCTGGCGCGGGCGCGTGAGTGGAGCGAAGCGGCATTGCGGGGAAGATGACGCTGTGGTGGCGGGGCCCCAGTGAGGGAGAGGGAGCGGGACGCGTGCGGGTGATGAGGCCGGGGCAAGCTGGGCCGGACTGGGCCGCACGAAGGGAAGGAAAGAGAGGGAGAAATGGGTATCGGGCCGGGCCAAGCGGAAGAAAAGGAGGGGAGAGTTAGGTGGGCTGGGCTCGGGTGGTTTAGGGAGTTTAGGCCTGGGAAGGGTTTAGTTAGTAAGTTAGGGTTGAATTTATATTTGAATGGCTGAATTCCAATATGAATTCCACACAAGCACTCACATAAAACCAAAAATAGCCAAATCACACTAACATTGAATTCCCTAATGCAATGCACTTATTTTATTTATTAGAAATTTTAGAGAGAGGGTAGTTCCACTTTAGGTTCTCACACATGTTTGCACAAAATTTTTTAAATTCACCAAATTTGAACTAGGGATGTATTACATCTACCACCATGGACAGTCCCCTAGTGGAGACCCCAAATCCGACAAAGACCATCTGAAATGCATGCCCAAATTCACAAGTGACATGTTGTTCATATTATGCATCCCACTCGTAGCCTTTAAACCCATGACCATCCTGCTCGCGTGATCGTTCCTTATTTGATTCCACTTATACCATGTATTTGCATATAGTGGGTAGTCCTATTCCTTTTGACCCTTACTGTCTCAAACTTTGATCCCTTTTCAGGTATTCATTGGCTTCAAATAAAAAAGTTTCAACTACAAAGTTCTAGATCTCGAGGAAAAGCAAAATTTTCATGTAAATTTAAAAATTAACTTTGGAATACATTTTGACATTCAAATTACATAGACATCAAAATCGTATCTGTCAGACACAATTTTGAAGCAGCGTGGATAAGTTTATCCGTGCTGCTCAATTTTGAGCCGGTATGAATAGTCCAAAGAGTATTTGTGATGGCAAAGTTTTGACCCGGCATGGATCAGTGTTGGATCAAAATTTCTCATGCATAGATAGAGAGACTGCACGGACATTTTCCATGTCAACTTGTTTTCGACCTGGCACAGATCACTTATTCATGCTGGCTCATTGTATGATTTTGTTTCTTTGTTTTTCTTGTTGCCAACCTACATATGCCGAAAACTATACATCAGGAAAAAAGTTTATGAATGTGTCTCTACTATATTATACTACGAGTTCACTACTACAGAATAATATTTATTTGTCATAATTAATGTATTTATTTGTCATAATATTTGTTTGTAGATGGGATGATATTGCGGTTTCACTTCTACCGGAATACCTGCGCATGTTCTACATCAGA
>CM014277.1:78087074-78110306 GCA_004135705.1 Alloteropsis semialata
ACCAAGAAGAGTGTTGCACAAGGTAAGGCCATGGTTGAGAGCTCAAAGAAGGTAAACATCAAGAGCTCAACCAAGGTTAATGCAAGCAACAACAATGTGACACATTCTCCTTCACCCAACTATACCATTGACTACACGGTTGTATTCCAAAATGGCAAGATGGTAGTCAAGTATATTGGTGCTCATACTAGGAAAATGATGAGGAGTGTGTGGATACCTAAGACTGCTTACTCTAACCTTCAAGGACCCAAACAAGTTTGGGTACCTAAAGCTTGAGCTCAACTTGTTTTGTAGGCATATTCCTCCGGTGGGACTTCATGGTTGCTTGATAGTGGATGTTCAAATCATATGACCGGAGAGAAAAATATGTTCTCATCATTGGAAGAATATGATACACCTATTGAGAAGATCACATTTGGTGACAATAATCATGGTGATGTGGTAGGTCAAGGTAAAATTGCTATCTCAAATGATTCATCACTTTCAAATGTTTATTTAGTTGATTCTTTGGGATACAATTTGTTGTCGGTGTCACAACTTTGTGAGATGAGCTACAATTGTCTCTTTACTAATGAGGGTGTGTCCATCTTGAGAAGGGAGGATTCCTCTATTGCTTTTACGGGTCAACTTAAGGGAAAGCTTTATCTAGTTGATTTCACAACTACTAAAGTGGAACCAAAGACTTGTTTAGTGGCAAAATCTAGCATGGGTTGGCTTTGGCATCGCCGGCTATCTCATGTTGGCATGAGGAACTTGGCCAAACTTCAAAGAGATGAACACATCCTAGGACTAACAAATGTTGTTTTTGAGAAAGATAGGTTGTGTAGTGCATGCCAAGCCGGGAAACAAGTTGGTGCTCCACATCCACCCAAGAATATTCTATCTAGCTCAAGACCCTTAAAGCTTCTTCATATGGATTTGTTTGGACCCATTGCTTACATTAGCATTGGGGGCAACAAATATGGCCTTGTCATTGTGGATGACTTCTCTCGGTTTACTTGGGTATTCTTTTTGAAAGAGAAGAGTGAAGCTCATGGAATCATCAAGAAGTTTATTAGAAGAGCTCCAAATGAGTTTGAGTTGAAGGTCAAGCGCATGAGAAGTGACAATGGCCCGGAGTTTAGGAATACCGGTGTTGAGGAATTTCTTGATGAAGAAGGCATCTTGCATGAGCTCTCCGCCCCCTATACACCTCAACAAAATGGCATTGTTGAGAGGAAGAATAGGACATTGATTGAGATGGCAAGAACCATGCTTGATGAGTACAACACTCCGGATATCTTTTGGGCCGAAGCAATCAACACCGCATGCCATGCCACCAACCGGCTTTATCTCCAAAAGTACTTGAACAAGACTCCATATGAGATAATCACCGGTAACAAGTCTAAGGTGCATTACTTTAGAGTTTTTAGTTGCAAATGTTACATTCTTAACAAGAAGGCCAAAAGTTCTAAGTTTGCATCTAAGGTTGATGAAGGTTTTCTACTTGGTTATGGTACTAACGAACACGCCTACCGTGTCTTCAACAAACCACCGGTTGTGTTGAGGTCACGGTGGATGTGAAATTTGATGAATCAAACGGCTCTCAAGTAGAGCAAGTAGAAAGTGACCTTGTAGATGAAGAAGAGCCTCCAAGTGAATCCATCTTGAAGATGGGACTAGGTGAAGTAAGGCCACGGGAGACTCTCATGAAGGATAAAGTGCAAGTTCAAGCTCCGGATGATGGGACTAGTGAGCCGTCTTCTTCAACAAGAGTTGAACCATCCACTTCTCCTCATGGTCAAGATCAAGCTCATGGTGACGATCATGATCATGGAATTGATCAAGGGGGAGGTCAAGATGAAGAAACTCAAGATATTGCTCCTCAAGCTAATGAAGAAGATGATGATGGGCCTATTCAAAGGCAATCTCAAGTACCTCATCCTAGAGTTCATCAAAGTGTCCAACGGGATCATCCCGTGGATAACATACTTGGGAGCATCCGAAGAGGGGTAACTACTCATTCTCGTTTAGCAAACTTTTGTGCTAGTTACTCTTTTGTTTCCTCTTTGGAGCCTCTCAAGGTTGAAGAAGCACTTGGTGATGCGGATTGGGTCATGGCAATGCAAGAAGAATTGAACAACTTCACAAGAAATCAAGTATGGGAATTGGTGAAGAGACCCAAGCAAAATGTGATTGGCACCAAGTGGGTATTCCACAACAAACAAGATGAACATGGTGTTGTCACAAGAAACAAGACAAGGTTGGTTGCTCAAGGGTTCACTCAAATTGAAGGTTTGGATTTTGGTGAAACTTATGCTCCCGTAGCTAGGCTTGAATCAATTCGTATATTACTTGCCTATGCTACTTACCATGATTTCAAGCTTTATCAAATAGATGTGAAAAGTACATTCTTGAATGGGCCTCTCTCCGAGTTGGTATATGTGGAGCAACCACCGGGCTTTGAAGACCCCAAGCATCCCGACTACGTGTACAAGCTCCATAAGGCACTCTATGGGCTCAAGCAAGCTCCTAGAGCATGGTATGAATGCCTTAGGAAATTTCTTCTCAAGAACAGCTTTGTAATGGGCAAAGCCGATTCTACTCTCTTTACTCAAAAAGTTGACAATGACTTATTTGTTTGTCAAATATATGTTGATGATATTATCTTTGGTTCTACTAATGAAAAGTTTTGTGAAGAATTTAGTAATGTCATGACCAAGAGACTTGAGATGTCCATGATGGGTGAATTGAAGTTCTTTCTTGGATTTCAAATCAAGCAATTGAAGGAAGGGACTTTCATATGTCAAACCAAGTATGTGAATGATATGCTCAAGAAGTCTGACATGGCCGATGCAAAGCCTATCAAGATACCCATGGCCGTCAATGGACATCTTGATCTTAATGAAGATGGAAAATCCGTGGATCAAAAGGTATATCGCTCCATGATTGGTTCTTTGCTTTACCTTTGTGCATCTAGGCCGGATATTATGCTTAGTGTGTGCATGTGTGCAAGATTTCAAGCTAATCCTAAAGAATGTCATTTAATAGCCGTTAAGAGAATCTTGAGATATTTGGTGCATACTCCATACCTTGGCTTATGGTATCCCAACGGCTCCACTTTTGATTTACTTGGCTATTCCGATTCGGATTATGCCGGTTGCAAAGTAGATCGAAAGAGTACCACCGGGACTTGTCAATTTCTTGGCCGATGTTTGGTGTCTTGGAGCTCTAAGAAACAAAATTCCGTTGCCCTATCCACCGCCGAGGCCGAGTACGTTGCAGCCGGTGCTTGTTGTGCTCAACTACTTTGGATGAGGCAAACCTTGAGTGACTTTGGTTGTGAGTACAAAAATATCCCTCTCTTGTGTGACAATGAGAGTGCCATAAAACTAGCAAACAACCCAGTCCAACACTAAAGAACCAAGCATATTGACATAAGACACCATTTCTTGAGAGACGATGAAGCCAAAGGAGATATCGCTCTAAGCCATGTGAGTACCGAAAAACAACTAGCCGATATCTTCACCAAGCCTCTTGATGAGCAAAGGTTTTGTGCTTTGAGGAATGAGCTAAATATCTTGGATTCTCGTAACGTGGTTTGAATTGTTGCACACACCCTTGTTTGATGCTTAGACTAGGTAAAATTGTTTTATTTGTGTGAGTTTTTCAAAATATTTGGATTTGTGATCGTTGAATCACTCCTTGGCTCAAATGATCATTGTTATGTAATGTTGAATGTAGCTGGTCATTTTGAGTCAAGTTTCTTACATGATCAAACTCCAAATCTATCAAAATCTCAAATCAAATCTCATCTCAAAAATCTGTTTTTATCCAGAGTCCACCGGAACTTGCCACCGGAAATTGCCGGCAGCAATCTCCGGTAGCCTCTGTTGGTCGGCCGGATTTTGCCGGCAGCTTTTTCCGGCAGGCTCGGTGACGCACCAGCAATTACCGGCTGCTGGCCACCAGAAGTTCCGGCAGGCGCCTGGACTATATAAATCGGGCCAACCGTTTTTTCCTGAACCCTAACTTCATTCTAACTCCACCAGCCGCCGCCCCTCACCTCTCTCTCTCAATCCCGCAAGGGGATCTTCGATTTCGACCGTGGGAGTTCGATTCTTAGAGTTTGGTTGGATTCCCTATCCTCCGGAAGTTCCGTTCCTCCGCGTATCTTCATCGAATCGCGCGGGAAATCTCAAAGGTATTCCATTCAAAATCCTCATCGCCCGATCTCTCAATGCCGTAGTTCCTAGGGGATTTCCTTTGGGGGATATACTCAAGAACCTATCTAGATGCAATGCCTGTGATTTGGTTAACTTTGGTGGGCTAAATCAATCAAACCCTAGGATTCTTGGGATTTCACTGCGCCGGCCGAAAATTGCCGACACAACTGGGCTGGAAATTGCCGGCAGGCAGCAGTGAACACCATTAAGCTCTGTTTCTTGGCTCAAGTTTATGATTACTTCTATGAGCCTTATCATGAATCCTTTGTGATGGTCCTAAGCTTTATTATCGTTTATCTTTCCAGATGGGCCGTGATCGTTCCCATAGCACGGGCGTTGTCATCCGGACTCCACCTCAAACTCCCTCTTCTAGTGAGACTGAATCAGACGAGAGGGCTAATTCACCAAGAGGGAAAGGGAAAGGGAAGCGAGTGAAGAAGCAAGCCGTGCCCAAGAGGGCCTTGGAAGAGGACGTGGAAACCCTCAAGCCCCTGCTGATCCTCCTCGTGGTCGTCGTACCAAGCAAGCCAATGTGGATGCGACCGGCGAGAGGTATATGGATGATATTGATCTTTCCATTCTTGAGAGTCAAGTCATCAAGGCTCATCCTCCTATTAGAACCTCAATTGACCCACCCATGATGGACTATAGCAAGGGGGAGACTAACATGAAGTCTCTAAGATATGGTGAAGATCCTCGTGCTGCACTTTCCAAGGAGTTCAAGGGTGATCCTCGCTTTTGGTTACCCTTTCAAGCTGATTGGTATGAGTCAGTCATCATGAAGAAGAAGTCCATCACCACAGATATGAAATGGATTGATTGGGCTTATCTTAAAACTCTTGGCTCGCCGGTTAGAGAAGTGGTTGATGCTGTATATGACAGATGCAATGAGTTGGGGCAGGTGAAGCTAATGGGTTTCAAGTGTGATTGGAATGAGGAAGTGGTGGCGCAATTCTATGCCACCCTTTATGTTGATAAACCCCATATGAGGCTCCATTGGACACTTGGTGGAAAACGGTTCAAGCTTGACAGAAGTGAGTTTGCTGCTCTCCTTGGGCTTCCCAATACTCATTCTAGTTCTACCATTTATCGTATCCATGAGCATGCGGATCTTGAGGTAACAAAGATGCACTTTATGTATGACTCTGCTTATGGAGAACATGGAGTTTGTGAGTTTGGCAAGACCAAGGGCCTCACCCCTTTCTATAAGATGCTCAACCAGTTGTTCAGATTCACACTTTGCCCTCGTGGTGGTGATGCAAGCAATATATCTCACAAGGCAAAGAATCTCCTATTCCAAGCTGCACATGATCGAGATGGTTTTGATGTGGCTGACTACCTTTGGTATGAGATCATCTTTTGCTCACATGATGCTTCTAGCGCTTGCCACTATGCCCCCTATGTTTTTCACTTGATCAAGACTGTGTGTGGGCTCAATATAGCGACTGACAGAGTGCATGACCGCTACAAGGCAAACAAGGGCAAGGTTCTTCAGCTTCTCAAGGTAGATTTCCAAGGAAGAACTCCTACTCCTCCCAAGGGACCTTTCCCAGGTGCTTATCCCTCAAAGGGTTCTGCTGCTTCAGCTCATGGTGCCTCTTCCTCTCGTGCTCCACCATCATCTAGTGCTCCATCCACTTCACATGGTCCTTTTGCTCCTCCACGTGGTGCTCCAAAGAAGAGGGGTAAGTTTGAACAACTTGCCCAAAGCATATTCGCCTGTTTTAACATGCTCAAGCATTGTGTGACGGTGGTTGAGGAGCGTACAAGGCAATTAGATGAGGACAATGTGAAGATTGAGAAAAGGCAAAAAGATATAATAGATAAGCTTGATATTCCTCACTCTCCAGTTCGTGCTCCAAGGGATTACCCTCCTCCTCCACCCTTCTTTAATCCTTATGAGGAAGGTGGTTCTTCCTCTTATGCTCAAGGTTCTCATGTCTTTGGGGCTGAAATAGAAGAAGACCTTGGTGGTGGTGAGGGAAGTGGAGAGGATGAGGAAACTGAAGAAGAGGGCTCTTATGAGAGCCAAGGAGACGATGATGGCGGCAATGGAAATGGGGATGACGAAGAAGAAGAGGAGGAAGATGAAGATGAAGGCAATGGGGATGGCAACGACGATGAGTAGCTCTCTTTTTGGTGCTTGTTGCCAAAGGGGGAGTGAATTTGTGATGCTTTGATGGATGGAGACCCCCCATATCTATCTTTATTCATGTTTTTATCTTTGGACATGTAAGAACTATGTTTGGTGTGATGTGTGATGTGTGCCAAATGAAAACTTTCATTTGTAAGACTTATTTGTGCTAGTGTGATGTTAATCTCCTTTTATTCATGATGTGATGCTTGGTGGATGATGAATGGTTGATGAAATGTTATTCTCCACTTTTATTGTGTGATATACCATGTCATATGCATCACGGTTATAATTTGACACATGTTGCACTTTTGTGCCTTTGTATGCAAAGATATTTGAAAAGTTCTTACATAATATGTGCAATGGCATTTGAGGCCATTTGAGTTGAATATGCATATATTTAGGGGGAGCTTTTCTAAATATAATTGGGTACAAAAACATGATTTTATTCCTATCTTGTTTACCCAAATTGAGTTGTCATCAATCACCAAAAAGGGGGAGATTGAAAGTGCATCTAGGCCTCCCATGTGTTTTGGTGATAATGACAATTAGAATTTGGGATTTGATGCTTATATTGAAGTATATGCAGGAATAAAAGAAAAGAAAGGATTATGAATATCAAAAGAAGGTCCCAATTACTTATGTATGGTGGAAGAGCTCATTGGCGATTTAAATTCATTTTTGGTTTGAATTTGAGTATAGGAATCACCATACTATCAAGGGGGACGAGTTTGATGAATCAAGAGTGCCTAAAGTGCTTAATTGAGATACTAACTTCCCAAGAGAGAAATCTAACTTTAGATTTTCAGGCGCTGCACAGCGTCCTGTCGGAATTTCCGACGCTACGTCAGAAGTTCCGGTGGGGCCGGAAATAGCCGCTGCTCTACTTCCGGCACGCTCGGTTTTTCGCCGAAAATCTCCGGTGCGTAGTGCCGGAATTTTTGGTAGCTCTGTTCTCCGCGCTAACTCTGTTGGCTTGGGCGTGCCCAGAAATATCCCGAGGACAATCTCCGGTGCGCTCGGTTCCGGCTCGGAAGTTCCGGTGGGTTATGCCTGAAGTTCCGGTGGGGCTGTTCGTAAGGCTGATTCTTAGTTCAAAACAGTGCCTTGCCGGAAGTTCCGACACTATGTCAAAAATTCCGGCAAGTGTCCTGGCAGTGCATAACAGCTAGTTTTTGGGGCCCTCTATTTATACCCCCTCAGCCCCCACTTCATTTGCTGCTGACCTAACCCGAAACAAAAGCCTCCAAAGCATTGAATTCACACTCCCAACTCCCTCTAGAGCCATTTCTTGCAAGTATTTGAGTAGGGGATTGGTGGTGAGTGATTCTTGAGGTGTGAGAGTAAAGCTTTGAGTGAGTTCTTCATTGGTTCATCTCAAGAAGCACTTGAAGCATTGTTTGATTCGTCGATTCGCGTTTGTTACTCTTGGAGCTGAGCTCCTAGACGGTTAGGCGTCGCCGGCAACTCCCAACTTCGTGTGGTTGAGTGTCGGACGTTTGTAATCTTCATCCCTTTGTGGGACAATAGTAAGAATTTCAATCCGGCCTTTGTGGTTGATTGAAGGAGGCAAGGGGTTAGAGTTGACCCGGCTCTTCATGAGCACCTCAACGGAGACGTAGCTCCTAAGTGGAGTGAACTTCGGTGAACAAATCCTTGTCTCTTGTTCTTATTATTGTTCTTCATATTCATATCGTTCTTGAGCTTGAATTGACCCGATCTATATTGTTATAAGTTTCCGCTGCTAGAGATCATAGTTTTAGGCTTCCTTACACTTGTGGTGAACTTTCTATTCATATAGAATCTTCAGTTTCATTTCAGTTTTTGAATCTCGAATTCAGGTTTGTGTTGAGCCGGAAGTTCTGCCCCTGTGCCGAAAATTCCGGGAAGCCGGAAGCTCCGACACAGCGCCAGAAGTTCCGGCCCATTTAACGTTTAATTTTGAAATTTGCAGAATTTTTAATACAGGCCTATTCACCCCCCTCTAGGCCTAGTGTCGGTCCTTTCATATATTTAATAAATAAATATATACATTTATCATGAAATAATAAAAAGTGTATAAAAATATTTTCATCAATCAATAAATAAACTATAGTATTAAATTATATTTAATTTTTATATATCTTTCTTATTTAAATTAATTACATTAGTTATTAAAATTAGAGATAACTTTTAAATAGTTATATGGGTACAATAATAGTAATATTAAAATTGATATCATAATCATTAGTAATGGAGATAATATTTTTAAATAGTTTTGATTATACACTATCATTACTAACATCCAAAATAAACACTTTAAATGTTATCTCCATATGGTCGGATACGTATAGTGTCGGATATTGTCGAATACGGATGTGGAACCGGATAGAGAAAATCGATGAAAAACAAATTCGGATGTATCCATATTAGTACCATATTAAATTCGAATACGAATACGGATATCCATATTTATATTTTAGCGGTTACGGATATCGGATAATTTGGATTTCGGTTTCATATTTCCATCCCTAATAACGGGGCTGATGGGTGAAAGCCAAGTAAACAATGAGGCATTTGAGTGGGCACTTAACGTGCCTGATATGATTCATGCCAATGCAGAACAGCAGAAGTGGGTCGCTTGCTCAATGACATCGCTTCTTACAAGGTAGTAGCACACCCCTGCTCCAAATATATAATACTCCATCGATCTCCTTGTATTCGAACAAAATTACCTTATGTATATTTCATAAATACATGTATTTATGAGCGCAGCTGGAGAAGTGCAAGAAGGATGTGGCCAGCACCGTGGAGTGCTACATGAAGGAATATGGCATGACTGGGGAAGAGGCGATGGCAGCGATCGCCGCTATGGTGGAGCAAGCGTGGAGGAGGATAAACAAAGAATGTATAGAGGTGGAACATACTGTACAGCCAGTGTCGGTTTTTTATGCCGTCTAGCCTACTATGGGGGTTCCTAAGGTAGTGATTTGTGCGGTGAGGGATCGCCGGACCTGAAGCATGAAGGTAAACGCGGGACACAAGACACGATTTAGTCAGGTTCGGGCCGCCAAGGTAGCGTACCCTACGTCCTGTATGGGGTGTATAGTATTGCACCCTGCGCTGGGTTGATTTCGATGCCCGTCTAGGTACCCTGGCCCTCCTTTATATGGTCCAGGGGACGGATTCGTAGTCGGCTACAAGGTAGGAGTCCCAGTAGGATTACACGGTATGAGTCCTAGTAGGATTACAGGGAATTCTAATAGGAGTCTGTCTTCTTCCTTCCTTGCAAATACTGGAGATTCTATACCCGACAAGCCCCCGAGCGCTTCATAGCCGTATGCAGCTATCTTCGAGTACTTTTCAGATCCTCGCTGAGTAGTTTCAGTACTTCTTGAGTACTTATCTGGCTGAATCTTCAAAGTGAATCAAAGCTGCCATGAGGGTATGGTGTGCTCAAAGTCTTCACGCCTGCCGAGTTGTTTTCCAACAAATTTAGCATCAGCCGAGTTGTTCCTTGCCCTACTGCGCCTTCATTGAATACCTCTAGTAGTGAACATCTTGATATATGGAGCGCGGCGAAAGTTGCACTCCATATGGAGTAGCCACCGAGCCTTAGGTTGAATCGAAGAATCAAGCTGAGGGTCAAATCTTGAATCTGCTTCTTCCATCTTGAAAAAAAGCGATTGATGGGTGTAGCTTATCAGCCCCGGAGCCTTGGAATTATTGAATAATCAATCCAAGGGTCTTTGCCTTCACGGAAGTCATCATCCGAGTAGTTCTGCGGTGTCCCCTGTGAATAACAATCTTGTTTGAACCTACGACCTTCTGCTTTACGAAATAGTCTTCTTATCCGAGTTCTTCAAGCTTTATCCGAGTAACTCTGTGGCGTCCAGCCCTCGAGCTTATGCGCCAGGTGAGCTGCTGGAGCCACGTCGAGTAGTAGTTGGCGTTAAGCCCCCCGAGTTTAGGAGCTGGCTATGCCGTTGGAGGTACATTGAGCGCCCTGGAGAGTTGTTGCCAAAGCTTGACCTGAAATAAAAAATGCGTACATTATGTAGCATTTTTATAGAGTACAATAAAAGTACTGAAATTTATTGAATAATGCATATAAGCATAAAAGCTGCGTCATGCTCTTGTTTCGATCGTATTTCTCCCGAGTAGTTAGCCTATTACGTTTAAGCACCTGGTCCCTGCATTAGCCGTTGCTTGTAGCGTGTATGATACGGACTCATTTACGCATGTAGAGACGTTAGGCATGACAAAAAGAGCCAAGGTTTCACGGATTAAGGTGTGTGTTACTCGAGTGACCTTAAGAGATAGACAAAATAAGTAGTCAGCATTGCGACGAAGGAGAGCGCAGATTGTGCGCAAAGGATTTGTGCCTCCTTAGGGTGTAGCCACTGTGGTGCCTCTAGTACTCAGTACACAAAACTTTGTGGCAAAGCCTCCTGATTCGGTGTACCAAGCATGTGGCAGTGCCCTACGAACTCAATCTACCTAGCGTGTGGGCGGCACCCTATGCACTCGATCTACCAAGTCCATGGGCTGTTCGTCAGCAGACCCTAGAAGTAGTCAATCACGGAGTAGCCCCCGAGGGTAATACCCATCGAAGACCATACCAAAGTAGTCGGCGCATGGCCAAACATGTAGAAAACATGTTAGAAAAATAATATCGAAAGAAATAAGCGACTTAGCTTGATTCGTGTCGGAGAAGTAGAATCAGCGCGTCGTTGCCACGTTCGAGGATAAGCCCTCGGGCGTCGTCTTGGTAGGCTTGACCGAGTAGTTGGTAGTTGATGAAGCCAAACTAGTCGAAACTTGCCCCTGACTAGGTCTTAAATCAAACAGAGTTGTTTCGGGTCGAATCCGAGTAGCTTCTAGTTGTTCCAAGTCGATCCGAGTAGTTCGTCGTCAGATCCGAGTAGTTTGAAGTAGTCGGCAGCGAGTAGTCGAAGTAGTCGGCGGTAAGTAGTTGAAGTAGTCGGCGGCGAGTAGTCAAAGTAGTCGGCGATGAGTAGTCGAAGTAGTCAGCGGCGAGCAGATCGACTTTGCTTCGGACTCGGCAACGGTGCAATCTGCACCTTGAACTTGACTAGGAAAATCCACCCGCAAATCGTCGAATAGGAATTCACTGCGGATTGGAGACCAACGCCCGCCGAGACAACGTGCTGCTGCCTCACGCTGGCTAGATCGAAGTTGATGATGAGGTCCTTCAAGCTCGTCCGATGATCTCGACGATCGCCTCCACCTGGCGCGCCATCTGTCGGTTTTTATACCGTCTAGCCTACTATGGGGGTCCCCAAGATAGTGATTTGTGCGGTGGGGATCGCCAGACCTGAAGCATGAAGGTAAACGCGGGACACAAGATACGATTTAGACAGATTCAGGCCACCAAGGCAGCGTACCCTACGTCCTGTATGGGGGTGTATAGTATTGCGCCCTGCGCTGTGTTGATTTCGATGCCCGTCTAGGTACCCCGTCCCTCCTTTATATGGTCCAGGGGGCGGGTTCCTAGTCGGCTACAAGGTAGGAGTCCTAGTAGGATTACACGGTATAAGTCCTAGTAGGATTACAGGGAAATTCTAATAGGAGTCCGCCTTCTTCCTTCCATGCAAATACTAGGGATTCTATCCCCGACAGCCAGCGGTGCAAAGCTTGGTGAACACGACAAGGACCATGGAGGCTTACTACCTTCATGGTATGGACGGCCTCACCTATGGCCGTGACCTCAAGGAGCTTATCACCTTGCTCTTTCTGAAGCAAGTCCATATCTAATAATTTTCGTCAGTGAGACATGCTGTACGTGCTATACATGTAACTGTTAAATACGACGGTATCCTCGTGAAGTCGTGAAGAATAAAGAAAAATCGTGTGAGGCAAGCTGGAAGGTCGAGCCTCATCACTTGGTTCTGCCCGCAAGGCACCATTATTAGCCTCTCTGCTGAACTTAATCTTTTCCATGTATATCATATTGCAATGTGATGTCGTTTGCTATGTTTTTTGGTTGCACTGGCTGGTCAATTATAGCTTATATTTGTTTAATACGTCATGACAAGGTGCTGGTGGGTTGTCACCCTCATGGACATATTTTAACTTCGCCATCTACATGACCTTTTGTCGGTATGGGTACTGACAGTTGTGGAATTTGCGTTGATGATTAACATAGATAAAGGGCAGGCAGACGCGCGTGTAGTGCGGTGGTAGAGCCAGTAGTGGGGACCCAGTAGTGGTTTATATTCTTTCCCCTGTTTTTTTTATAGATAAAGGGCAAACAGTACCAAACAGAGACAAAGCACTTACAAATAAACCATAACAACAACTCTTCTTCACCGGTCCTGATGAATAGCGCCCGGAGATCAGAGTTAAATTGGGATATATTTCTGTCCCATAACTTACGTGCTAATGCGAAACTGTACGACCATTTAAGTTTATGGGATCCACTGCACTGACAATGCAAGCTTTGCTGATTCATTCTCAATGAGAGTGCACTCTGTTGCATGAGAAAAATATTGCTGGATCTGCAGACTGAGCCATCTATATACGTATTTTCTGCAAAATTCATTGTCCTACGTACTGCCGAAGTGATTTTAATGATAGGAGGAACTGAGATCATGATTGAGTAGGAAGTGCTCTTTGGTTTTTAACCGGGCTCCTCTGTTTCTCCATCCGTCATTTTGGCAACGAAGGCCTCATTTCATCCTCTGTTGCAAGGGTTCACATGTTTTGTCCCCCGTCCCTTCTCTTAACAAATGCTTGATTTGCACGTCCTGACAGTACACATGTTTCTTCTGATGTCTGTTTGACGGAGGACACGGCAGAGTGAAAATATCTTGTTCGGACCCCAAATTGGCTATCACAAATACTGGTATCCGTCTATGGCTCTATGGGATCTGTAAACTCAACTCTCAGCTCATGGTACGTACGCCATTAGCCGTGGAAAATTACTTGGTGGCCTTGTTTCTCTTCAAGATTATATAAGCTAGCTTATGAGTAAAGGACAGTATGCTAAAAGAGCACCTTGGACCACCAAAATAAGCTGAGATAAGGATCTTTTTGGCAGCTTATGCCAGCTTACTTTTGTGGTCCAAACTGGCTTTTTACCATACTACCATTGACCCATAAGCTAGCTTATATAATCTCTTAGGGAAACAAACAGGGCAAAAAAGAGTTCTTGTTTCCGTCTTCTCTTTCTCATAACGAAGGCCTCATTTCAGCGTGCTCATCATGCAGAGATAACAGAAGTTTCATGGCATGCTAGACAGAGCACAGGTTCTGATTAAAATTCATCGACACATACCGTTTTCAGTTCTAGAATATTATATACAGTGCTAATGTTTCCTGTTGTTGTCTGCTCAGCCACACTATTTACGTTATGCATAATTCATTATCTTTATGAACATAATGCATATTTCCATTACGATTGCTTATTCAAAATCGGAAGGCAAACAAGTTGGGATATATGTAAACGTGTTTTGCAGTAAGTGTTTAATCAAGCTTGTCATATTTGCGATACTGTGAAACAAAGTTGCCCTCAAGGCCCATTTAATTTGCCTACGCAGGGTCCCCTCTAATTTCCGGGATATCTGATTTCCTCTTCCCGTTTCCATGGCCGCCGCCTCGCCGCCGCTAGGCCTCCTTCCGTGCTTCCCAGTGGACGGACAGCCTTCGGCGTAAGAAGACCACCGGGGTTCGGTGCTTTGCAGGCTCCCTGGATGGTTTGCTCCTCCGGTTCCCCTCGCCACATCTAGGCGAGAAACCTCCGCGCCGCGATGTGTCAGAGTCTCCATTTCCTTTGCTTTGCTAGTGGTGAATGGACAACGAGGTGCTGAAATTTGTTTGTTTCTTTGCTACAGTACCCATGTTCGAATTTCACTACTGTTCGAGGTTGATTCTGTTGTCAGGTAATATGCATTCTAGAAACATTATGTTTGTACTACTAGTTCCTCTGCATGTGTGTATATCTGTCGCACCAAACTTGGAGCGCGCAGCGAGGAACGCAGCGGTCCATCACATACACCTTCCGATTGGATTAGACATGCTTCGTTTTGTTTCGTGATCGGATTAGGAGTAGTCAAGTATATATGTCTCCGAATCGAATTAGCTATGCTTCATCCCATCTCTCGGTCGGATTAGGAAAAGTAAGTTACATAGTTTTACTCGTTTAGAAAACTAGGTTGCCTTTGTCCGTAGCAACGCTCGGGCAAGGTTGCTAGTTTGTTTGAATTAAGCCCAATTTGATGAGAATCTCTGGTTTCCAGTGCCAACGTTTACAATTGTTTTCTGACATTGATGAAATTGAGTGGAGTTGGTGTCAGTGATATGCCCAAGAGGAAATAATGAAAGAATTTGGATTGAGCATTGGATGTTGGCCCAAAAGCACACCGGCGCATGGCGTTCCATCCCTGCATGAGAGATTTCTTTGTTGCTATGAACAAACTTGCGATGTAGGATTGTTAAGAGACCATTTTGTGCAAAATAAAGTAAAAAAAATCGCCTGATATTCCTGATATTTCGTGTTTATCGGTAGGGTCCGAAAATTTTTTAAAACCAAAAGTTTAAACTCTGGCCGTGGTGCTGATTGGCTGTGCTTAGCGAGGCAAGGAGGAGATGATTGTGATGGACTACTTCTCTGTACCGATGCGCATCTATGTTGGACCGGCTGCTCCAACTCTTCTCCCACTGCACGTCTAGTGGTAATGATCGATGGCACCTTTACTAGCAAGTTTTCTGGGTGATTCAGTACATGTAATGCTAGAGTAGCTTACCCATTTCCCCACCGTTGGTACCATGTCTATTTCAGGAGACTTCTTGGACTTGGCAACTTTATAAAATTTTCAACTTGCATAAACGAGGACGGAATTAAGGAGAGGGTGCAGCAGTCGGTCATGTTCATTTTATTTATTTGAACAAATCTTGGCCTGTCATGAGTGTTCTTATGTTCATACCATCCTTGCCTCATTTTTTTATGGTGTAGGTGGAAAGGGTGTGAGGTTTGAGCTGTTGGTCATCTAAACCTTATTAAACATATCATGGAATGCAGCTATTTCTTCACATATGGTACATATCTACAGCCAGGGAGGCAATAACTTGAGAAAACAAACTTCTTTTTGTTTGCGCTGCCTGGCTTATTACTAGCTCATATTTGTTTAAGAAACCATGACAAATGGTTGGTGGCTTGTCGCTCTCATTCACATATTTTGAGCTTGACATCTATGTGGCCCGGCTGCGGCCCTGATAATCTACAATTGTTCAACTTGGTGAGATGATTACAAAGAAATGACACACTTGCATAGATGTCTCCCCTGTGTCCAGATGAACTGATAGCAAATGAACCATCAGCGGCTGTAAGAAGCACTACAACTTGCTGATTAATGAAACAATGCGGCTTCAAGATCTCCAGAACAGTAGGTTCATTAGAGCAATGTCTTAGTGACTTGCTCATCATCCTTCTTTGGGAGCTTTTCTGGCAAGCTCAAGGCATTGACCGGAAAACAAGACTTGGCGACCGAGAGCATATTTTTTGTTGAGCTCCAACGTGCAGTAGGCATTAGCCGAACCATGGGATAAATCTTCGTGCCAAGTTTGCATTCCTCTAACCCTTAAGTTTCTGCATTTCAACTTTGCAACTTGTGTCTTTACACTACTACACAAAATGTTTTTAGAAGCGGGCGATTTTGATTTCTAGACGCGAGTCGGAGGCCCGCTCCTGCTTTTTGCACCTAAAAATGGCGCGATTGTAGGTGCGGGCCTCGACCCGCTCCTAAAAATCGATTTCTAGGAGTGGGTGGTGCCATGGCCCGCTCCTAGAAATCGATTTTTAACTTTTTTAAAAAAATCAAGTAACCACTTACATGACCATGAGAGTTGGAATAATGATCCCTCTCCATGTTGGCACAGTCATGCCACATATTTATATATCTTCTGCTTTTTGCACCTATGCAATTATGCATACTTTTCATCTGTATTTTTCAAGGACATGATGGTAACCGGTTATTTGTTTTTTCTCTATATCAGTTGGTCTGGTTGTGGCTATATATCAGCTGGTTAAGTAAAGTTGAAAACACGGAACCACTAATATAAACTTTGGTGCTAGAAAATAGTTGCCATCGTAATATTTTTTTGCATTGAAATTAAGCCCAACTTGGAGTAATCTTGGTGTCGTTGAGGCGTTGAGGCCTGGTGGAGCACGGGGTCGTGGCAGGCGGCGCGCAAGGCTTCTGGGGTTTGTGGGCTATACGATCTAATTAACCTGTATTCCTGTCCATATCTACCGTGTGCTTCTTCTAAATCAGACCCCTATTCATGCATGTCTACAGCTGACTCTACTTCGGTGAATTAAGTACCTGCTGCAGGTAAGATATAATGCATGTCCCTTCACTCCAGATGCAGTTGGAGCAGCTGCCCCATTAGGAGCTAGTCCCTGCTGCAGGTAAGCGCGAAGTATATGCATGGCCAAATAATCCTATTGGGAGTCTAATCCAAGTGATGAATGCAGTATGTGCGAGGCATTGGTTTTATGAAGCTAGTATTTTGTAGTAGGTGAAGAAGCCGGGCAAGGACTCATTTGAATTAAGAAGATTTTGTGAACACGGCCAAAGTTGCAGACTGCACGGTGGCCCGAGGAGACCTTGACTCGCGAGGCCACCGAGTCAACAAGTCGCCGGCCCCCACTCCAGGGGCGGAGCCAGAGGGTGGTCCCTGTGGGCCAGGGACCACCCTAGAAATCAAGTCTAAGTCTATTAATCTCATGTCTTTTTTGATAAAAAGCAAATTGTTTTTTGTTTTCTGTGTTACATTTCGTCTTCTTCACTGTTGGATCTCGTGAGCATCTAAGAACATGCAACAATGGCAGCGGCGGCCAGCGCGTTGTAGCCAGTATAGACCATTGGACCACCCTAGCTCAAGATCCTGGCTACGCCACTGCCCCACTCCACTCACCACGCGTTGGTAATTAAATTATAGTGTCCTGTCCATTGGAGGTTTGCACAGATCCTCTTCTAATGTAAAGGTTGGGTTGGAGTCCAGAGTCCAACACTCAAATTTGGAGGGCAAACAAGTTGGGATATATGTAAACGTGTTTTGCATTAAGTATTTAATCAAGCTTGTCTTATTTGCGAAACTGTGAAACAAAGTTGCCCTCAAGGCCCATTTGCCTCCGCAGGGTCCCCTCTATGGCCGCAGCCTCACCGCCGCTAGGCCTCCTTCCGCGCTTCCCAGTGGACGGACAGCCTTCGGCGTAAGAAGACCACCGGGGTTCGGTGCTTTGCAGGCTCCCTGGATGGTTTGCTCCTCCGGTTCCCCTCGTCACATCTAGGCGAGAAACCTCCGCGCCGCGATGTGTCGAGTCTCCATTTCCTTTGCTTTGCTAGTGGTGAATGGACAACGCGGTGCTGAAATTTGTTTGTTTCTTTGCTACAGTACCCATGTTCGAGTTTCACTACTGTTTGAGGTTGATTTTGTTGTCTGGTAATATGCATTCCAGAAACATTATGTTAGTACTACTACTTCCTCTGCCTGTCTGTATATCTATCGCACCAAACTTGGAACGCAGCGGTCCATCGCATACGCCTTCCGATTAGATTAGCCATGCTTCATTTTGTTTCATGATCGGATTAGGAGTAGTCAAGTATATATATACGTCTCCGGATCGGATTCACTACGGGAAACCCACAATATGCCGAGTGCCTCAGGCACTCGGTAAAGAGACAAAAACACTCGGCAAACTTGTTGCCGAGTGTAACACTCGGCAAACGGCACTCGGTGTCTGTTCACTCGGCGAAGAGGCCGTTTGCCGAGTGTTTTTTTTCGCGCACTCGACAACGTGTTTACCGAGTGTCTACTGCGGCTCTCGGCAAAAAAAATGCCCTAATGGCCAGGGGGACGGTGTGGCGGCGTTAGTGACGTGGCGGTGACGTTGACTTAGTGCTTTGCCGAGTGTCCAGGTCAAAACACTCGGCAAAGACCTGCATGTTTGCCGAGAGCCAGAGCCAAGCCACTCAGCAAACAGGCAAGATTTGCCGAGCACCAGCACTGACACACTCGGCAAAGACCCAATCTTTGCCGAGTGGTTTTACCAAGATGCTCGGCAAAAAAGTGACACAAAGCACCAGTTTGGTAGCTTTGCCGAGTGTCATGATAAAAGCACTCGGCAAAGCCCCCCTTTGCCGAGTGTAACACTCGGCAAAGATGCCATCATGGCCCTATTTTCGCTGCTCGGTCACGTATAAGGTACCCACACTCAACATACATTACAGGCAGTTCATATAAATGACAATCATCATAACAGGCAATTCACATAGATAAAATCCACAATAACCATCACATGTAGTTCGACAACAGAAATTCACAAGTTCGTTCGTTCACAACCACAAGTACGTTCGTTCATAACCACAAATAGTTTCTGACAATCCACAGATCACTGAGGAGGGGGTAGGGGGTCCGAACAGGCTGTGGCCTATCCGTGCCGACAAATCTTCGTCCTGAGGCCCATCGTTCGACGCCGCCGCCGATCCAGCATAATTCTGCACAAAGAAGAGCAGATTGCATATGTGATACAAGTAGAACTGTTATGGTTGTCTAAGTTGACCAACAAAGTTGTCTAAGGTTGTCTAAGGTAACCAACTAAGTTGTCTAAGGTTGTCTAAGGTAACTAACTAAGTTGTCTAAGGTTGAAATAAAATTATAAAGTTGTGAAGTGACTCACAGGAGAAAATGAAGTAGGTGGCATCACTGGCGGAGCGAAAGCACTCGGTGGCGGACTATGGCCCATCCGCTGTGCCATACTTTGCATGTAGTTGTACCAGTCCAGCATCTACTGCTGCCTCTGCCGCTCGGCCTCCTCCGCCCGCTGCCGCTCGGCCTCCATCTGCTGCATCCGCGCCTCCAGCTCCTCCCTTCTCCTCCTCTCTTCTTCCAGCTGGGCCTGCAATATTCCATCCCAATGTTACAATGCAAAGCAAAGGTATGTAAAAATGAACGAACAACGAATAAAACACAAATAACCTGGAGTGTCTGCATCCCGAAGTGTGTAGCGGTCGGCCGTTGGCGTATGTCCGGGTTAGCGCTACTAGCTCGAATCTGGGAGAGGGTGGGAGTACTAGCCGTGTCGAGTGTGCTGTCGCCGAGGTAGTACCTCCCATGCTTCTTGCCTCCTCCCACCTTCATGACGACCTCTCCATCAAGCGGGTGGACGCTCGGATCCCATTCTGGCCCATGCTTTTGCTTTGCCATCTCCGAGTATGCAGTGAGGCGGCTGTGGGCCATGGCATTGCTGTACGCCTCGGGCGGGTCCTCCGGGTTGTACCGGATGTTGGACGTCGCCTTGCCCCTGTGGGCCAAAGCAATAGCCTAGAACTCTGTGAGTTGCTCGCCACCATGTGACGCCGACTACAAAACACATAAAACAATATGATTAGAAATTACGGAGGATTGAGCGTTAGAATTAAAAAATGATTTGGCGTACCCATCTTTCCGAATATTCCTCAATGCTAAGGCTACCCTGATAGTGTCCTGGACCTGGCATCAGCAAACGGCGTTCCCGGGCAGCATTGTGCATCTCCTCCCAGTTGGGGTGGCACCACCTGTCCACCATCTGCTCCCAGGCCTCTGTATGTGAGGCGCACCACCACGGAATCGCCTGCACAGCATCAAGTATAAGAAGATCAAATTATACGAACTTAATCTCATAAACAACAAAATTAAAATTCTATATTTACCTCTATGTATTGTTCTCGGGTCAACTTCATTTCGGTGGTTCTTGCCACAGCTTTTTTGTACTTCACTCCTCGGTCAGCCCAGTAATCAATGACGGCCTGGATGCATGCCTCGTAGTGCATGTCCTTCACGAGTTTATGGGACGCTGCGGCAGCCACCTGAGCCGCCCTCTCCTCGTATCCCTCCTCGCATCTGTAGAAATCCTGCATATATACGCGATGTATCCGATCATTATTTCAAGAATGTCATTGTGTTGAGAAAAGTAGTGCGAGGAAGACTTACCCAAAGCTCGGCAATCACCCGCAACGCCTTGTTGGCGAAGAGCCTGCCATCCCGATCAGGGAACTCCTCTGTGGCGACGTAGTAGTGGTCAAACGAGTAGGCCGGCTCCTGGCTTCCGTGGTGGTGTACTAGGCCTGGGAAGTGTGTCCTGCACAAAAGGCCCAGGATGCCGTTGACCTTGCGTCTATGAGAAGAACCCGAGTTGACCACTGTCCAACACCTACAAAGTGTTTAAGATATATTGTTAATTTCTATTGTCATTTTCAACATATCAAATGAAAAGATACTGAAAACATCTAAAGTTACTTACCTTTTCCCTCTCGGTCGGATCATCGGACGACGTTCAAAAGGTATCGGTCGCTTCGGGAGCGTGGAGGGACCTCGCAACCAAACTTTTGGCTGACCAGAGGAAGTGGAACCCCCTGCCGCCCCCGCGTCCTCCTTCTCCTCCTCCTCCTCCTGCTCCTCCTCCTCCTCCTCCTCCATGGGAGGAACCTCGTACTCAGACGAAGATGACGATGAAGGTACAAGGGACGGTGCCCTACCCTTCCCTCGCCCCTTGCCTCCACCGCTCCCGGACTCCTCAGGCACATCGGACCCATCCCGCGGCCGCCTTAGGTAAAACGACTGAACGTTCCTCGTACCGCCCACCATCTTGGCTCAATCACCTGCAATTAAAAAGACAAAGAAAACATAATTAGAAAGAGATGCAAAATAAGAAAAAATATATGTAGAACGAGATGCAAAATAAGCAAAATATATTTAGAAATTAACTAGGATCATACATGTATTAGAAATAATCATCATGATCAGGATTAGCAGGATCTTGAGTCTCATCATCACTATAACGCATTTCGAGATCATCATGCCCATGCTCCAAAGGAGGAATTTTGTCATCACTGTCATTGCCTAAACGCATTTTTTTCAAATAACTCCAAGCCCTCAAGTTATGAACCACATCTCCATCGTCCTCGCCAACATTACTTTCTTTGTCTACTTCCATTCCGTCCGCTTCGGTTAAGTCTATCTCAAAACTCCCTTCTAGCCCATCTTCTTGAAAGAACTCTCCGGCATATGTGTTTGGGTCTAAGTTGTAATCTTCATTGTTTGGGACAGGTAGTTTACCGTGTGGTGATACCTTGTACACAACATCCCAACCCTCAAGACGCTTGTCAGTCGTGCACGGGTACGAGAGGTAATAAACTTGTGTGGCTTGTTGAGCCACAATATATACATCTTCTCCCGAATAGACGGATGATTGTTGAATTTCGACTAGCCCAACATTAGGGGTCCGTCTCACTACGGAGGGGTCAAACCAATGGCATTTGAATATGACCGGATTAAGAGGTTTGCATCCACCAAAATCGAGCTCGTATATTTCTTCAATTATTCCATAATACTCGACCCCATCAAGGGCTGGCGTACAAACTCCGGTATTTGTGGTCCTTCAATTGGGCATCTTCTGCTCATGGCTCTTTGTGCGAAAACGATAACCATTCACATCATAAGAGGTAAATGACCTGACCCTATAGGCACAGCCATCGGCAACCTGTCTTAACTCGGCACTCATACACGCATCGGTTTGGCTCTTCTGTTTGAACCAAGAAATGAAATTGGACTGTCTAAGAAGGGTATCAACTTCCTGCGGTGTAGGGTCCCTTGATTCATGCCAGAATTGATGAAGAAATTCCCTGTACCAACGACAAACACGAGGGTTGGATGCAGAAAAGTGACTACGTAATGGAAAACAGGTTTGTTGAGAACTTACATCATGTACGGCTCAACTTCGGAAAGGTTGGTCAACACATATAGCATGATAGTGCGCCACTCTTCGTATTTTAAGGTCTTGGGGGTCGCTTCACTTGCACTTCCGAGTTGCCCTCGGAAAATGCTGAGAGTCATTTCAACTTCACCAGAATTGTAACGAGTTTGTGGATTATGCACGCTAGGAAGGTTGTCAGCATAGTATTTGGTTGTGAAGTTTGACACCTCCTCCAGAATGTATGCCTCTGCAATGGAAGCTTCAATTTTACATTTATTTTTATATTTAGTTCGAAGAACCTTTTGACATCTTTCAATTGAATAGCACCAACGATTCTGCACAGGCCCCCCCATTCGTGCCTCATACGGGAGGTGCAAAATCATATGCTCCATCGGATTGAAGAAGCCGGGTGGAAAGATCTTCTCCAACTTACAGAGCAACACGGGGGGGCCAATCTTTCCATATCTACTATCACGGTTGGAGATATCTCCTTAGCACACAGGATGCGGAAGAAATTGCTCAACTCTGCCAGCACTAGCCAGATACTGTCAGGGACATAGCCTCGAATCATCACCGGAAGGAGCCGCTCAAGCCATATGTGGTAGTCATGACTCTTGAGCCCGTTGATTCGCAAAGTAGATAAGTTCACTCCCCTCTTTAGATTCGCTGCATACCCATCAGGGAACTTTAACGTTTGGAACCATTTGAGAACTTCTCTTCTTTGATCCCTCGTCAGGACGTAATCTGCCTTAGGCTTCTTCCAGCATTTGCCGTCTTTGGGAGGCGGTATGTCCATCTTCGGTCTATTGCATAACTAGCTTTGATCCACTCTAGCCTTCACATTGTCCTTTGTCTTGTCAGGATGGTCCATGATTGTACCAAAAGCTGCCTCGCCAATATTCTTTTCGGTGTGCATTACATCAATGTTATGTGGAAGAAGAATGTCATGCATATAGGGGAGCTTCCACAAGCCCAACTTATGAGTCCAAGCATGTTGCTCACCATATCCCACAAAAGCATCTCCTTCTATATTTAACCTTAGAGCGTCTAACTGAGCACGAATCTCAACGCCAGTCATCATATGTGGTGGAGGGTCTCTAACAGCGACACTTTTCGTAAAGTTCTTTGTGTCTCGTCTAAATGGATGGTCAAGA
>CM014277.1:78112165-78152339 GCA_004135705.1 Alloteropsis semialata
ACACACATAACACAGGTGTAATCCTCCAGAAACATGTTCTTCCTCCTTAGTAGTTCCCTAGTGTTCAGTCGGTCCTTAAGCAAAAGCCAGAAAAAGAACTTATGTTTGTTCTGCACTCTAGATTTCCACATCCATTTGAAGAGAAGGGAGGCAATACATGAGCCTCTTAAGTAACTATAAGCTTTCTTGCTTGCAAAGATTGCAGAACCCTAGATGTAGGACCATGCATCCACACCAACATTGGGGATATTCAGGTCAGCTAGCAACTGCTGAAGGTCGGCAAGCTGTGCTGATGCTTGCATAGAAAGAGGTAGATGGAAATTTCTGCTTAGGTCCTGTGAAATGAACCTTTTGACTGACAGTTTAGGTGTCTACCTGAAATAAAAAATGCGTACATTATGTAGCATTTTTATAGAGTACAATAAAAGTACTGAAATTATTGAATAATGCATATAAGCATAAAAGCTGCGTCATGCTCTTGTTTCGATCGTATTTCTCCCGAGTAGTTAGCCTATTACGTTTAAGCACCTGGTCCCTGCATTAGCCGTTGCTTGTAGCGTGTATGATACGGACTCATTTACGCATGTAGAGACGTTAGGCATGACAAAAAGAGCCAAGGTTTCACGGATTAAGGTGTGTGTTACTCGAGTGACCTTAAGAGATAGACAAAATAAGTAGTCAGCATTGCGACGAAGGAGAGCGCAGATTGTGCGCAAAGGATTTGTGCCTCCTTAGGGTGTAGCCACTGTGGTGCCTCTAGTACTCAGTACACAAAACTTTGTGGCAAAGCCTCCTGATTCGGTGTACCAAGCATGTGGCAGTGCCCTACGAACTCAATCTACCTAGCGTGTGGGCGGCACCCTATGCACTCGATCTACCAAGTCCATGGGCTGTTCGTCAGCAGACCCTAGAAGTAGTCAATCACGGAGTAGCCCCCGAGGGTAATACCCATCGAAGACCATACCAAAGTAGTCGGCGCATGGCCAAACATGTAGAAAACATGTTAGAAAAATAATATCGAAAGAAATAAGCGACTTAGCTTGATTCGTGTCGGAGAAGTAGAATCAGCGCGTCGTTGCCACGTTCGAGGATAAGCCCTCGGGCGTCGTCTTGGTAGGCTTGACCGAGTAGTTGGTAGTTGATGAAGCCAAACTAGTCGAAACTTGCCCCTGACTAGGTCTTAAATCAAACAGAGTTGTTTCGGGTCGAATCCGAGTAGCTCCTAGTTGTTCCAAGTCGATCCGAGTAGTTCGTCGTCAGATCCGAGTAGTTTGAAGTAGTCGGCAGCGAGTAGTCGAAGTAGTCGGCGGTAAGTAGTTGAAGTAGTCGGCGGCGAGTAGTCAAAGTAGTCGGCGATGAGTAGTCGAAGTAGTCAGCGGCGAGCAGATCGACTTTGCTTCGGACTCGGCAACGGTGCAATCTGCACCTTGAACTTGACTAGGAAAATCCACCCGCAAATCGTCGAATAGGAATTCACTGCGGATTGGAGACCAACGCCCGCCGAGACAACGTGCTGCTGCCTCACGCTGGCTAGATCGAAGTTGATGATGAGGTCCTTCAAGCTCGTCCGATGATCTCGACGATCGCCTCCACCTGGCGCGCCATCTGTCGGTTTTTATACCGTCTAGCCTACTATGGGGGTCCCCAAGATAGTGATTTGTGCGGTGGGGATCGCCAGACCTGAAGCATGAAGGTAAACGCGGGACACAAGATACGATTTAGACAGATTCAGGCCACCAAGGCAGCGTACCCTACGTCCTGTATGGGGGTGTATAGTATTGCGCCCTGCGCTGTGTTGATTTCGATGCCCGTCTAGGTACCCCGTCCCTCCTTTATATGGTCCAGGGGGCGGGTTCCTAGTCGGCTACAAGGTAGGAGTCCTAGTAGGATTACACGGTATAAGTCCTAGTAGGATTACAGGGAAATTCTAATAGGAGTCCGCCTTCTTCCTTCCATGCAAATACTAGGGATTCTATCCCCGACAGCCAGCGGTGCAAAGCTTGGTGAACACGACAAGGACCATGGAGGCTTACTACCTTCATGGTATGGACGGCCTCACCTATGGCCGTGACCTCAAGGAGCTTATCACCTTGCTCTTTCTGAAGCAAGTCCATATCTAATAATTTTCGTCAGTGAGACATGCTGTACGTGCTATACATGTAACTGTTAAATACGACGGTATCCTCGTGAAGTCGTGAAGAATAAAGAAAAATCGTGTGAGGCAAGCTGGAAGGTCGAGCCTCATCACTTGGTTCTGCCCGCAAGGCACCATTATTAGCCTCTCTGCTGAACTTAATCTTTTCCATGTATATCATATTGCAATGTGATGTCGTTTGCTATGTTTTTTGGTTGCACTGGCTGGTCAATTATAGCTTATATTTGTTTAATACGTCATGACAAGGTGCTGGTGGGTTGTCACCCTCATGGACATATTTTAACTTCGCCATCTACATGACCTTTTGTCGGTATGGGTACTGACAGTTGTGGAATTTGCGTTGATGATTAACATAGATAAAGGGCAGGCAGACGCGCGTGTAGTGCGGTGGTAGAGCCAGTAGTGGGGACCCAGTAGTGGTTTATATTCTTTCCCCTGTTTTTTTTATAGATAAAGGGCAAACAGTACCAAACAGAGACAAAGCACTTACAAATAAACCATAACAACAACTCTTCTTCACCGGTCCTGATGAATAGCGCCCGGAGATCAGAGTTAAATTGGGATATATTTCTGTCCCATAACTTACGTGCTAATGCGAAACTGTACGACCATTTAAGTTTATGGGATCCACTGCACTGACAATGCAAGCTTTGCTGATTCATTCTCAATGAGAGTGCACTCTGTTGCATGAGAAAAATATTGCTGGATCTGCAGACTGAGCCATCTATATACGTATTTTCTGCAAAATTCATTGTCCTACGTACTGCCGAAGTGATTTTAATGATAGGAGGAACTGAGATCATGATTGAGTAGGAAGTGCTCTTTGGTTTTTAACCGGGCTCCTCTGTTTCTCCATCCGTCATTTTGGCAACGAAGGCCTCATTTCATCCTCTGTTGCAAGGGTTCACATGTTTTGTCCCCCGTCCCTTCTCTTAACAAATGCTTGATTTGCACGTCCTGACAGTACACATGTTTCTTCTGATGTCTGTTTGACGGAGGACACGGCAGAGTGAAAATATCTTGTTCGGACCCCAAATTGGCTATCACAAATACTGGTATCCGTCTATGGCTCTATGGGATCTGTAAACTCAACTCTCAGCTCATGGTACGTACGCCATTAGCCGTGGAAAATTACTTGGTGGCCTTGTTTCTCTTCAAGATTATATAAGCTAGCTTATGAGTAAAGGACAGTATGCTAAAAGAGCACCTTGGACCACCAAAATAAGCTGAGATAAGGATCTTTTTGGCAGCTTATGCCAGCTTACTTTTGTGGTCCAAACTGGCTTTTTACCATACTACCATTGACCCATAAGCTAGCTTATATAATCTCTTAGGGAAACAAACAGGGCAAAAAAGAGTTCTTGTTTCCGTCTTCTCTTTCTCATAACGAAGGCCTCATTTCAGCGTGCTCATCATGCAGAGATAACAGAAGTTTCATGGCATGCTAGACAGAGCACAGGTTCGATTAAAATTCATCGACACATACCGTTTTCAGTTCTAGAATATTATATACAGTGCTAATGTTTCCTGTTGTTGTCTGCTCAGCCACACTATTTACGTTATGCATAATTCATTATCTTTATGAACATAATGCATATTTCCATTACGATTGCTTATTCAAAATCGGAAGGCAAACAAGTTGGGATATATGTAAACGTGTTTTGCAGTAAGTGTTTAATCAAGCTTGTCATATTTGCGATACTGTGAAACAAAGTTGCCCTCAAGGCCCATTTAATTTGCCTACGCAGGGTCCCCTCTAATTTCCGGGATATCTGATTTCCTCTTCCCGTTTCCATGGCCGCCGCCTCGCCGCCGCTAGGCCTCCTTCCGTGCTTCCCAGTGGACGGACAGCCTTCGGCGTAAGAAGACCACCGGGGTTCGGTGCTTTGCAGGCTCCCTGGATGGTTTGCTCCTCCGGTTCCCCTCGCCACATCTAGGCGAGAAACCTCCGCGCCGCGATGTGTCAGAGTCTCCATTTCCTTTGCTTTGCTAGTGGTGAATGGACAACGAGGTGCTGAAATTTGTTTGTTTCTTTGCTACAGTACCCATGTTCGAATTTCACTACTGTTCGAGGTTGATTCTGTTGTCAGGTAATATGCATTCTAGAAACATTATGTTTGTACTACTAGTTCCTCTGCATGTGTGTATATCTGTCGCACCAAACTTGGAGCGCGCAGCGAGGAACGCAGCGGTCCATCACATACACCTTCCGATTGGATTAGACATGCTTCGTTTTGTTTCGTGATCGGATTAGGAGTAGTCAAGTATATATGTCTCCGATCGAATTAGCTATGCTTCATCCCATCTCTCGGTCGGATTAGGAAAAGTAAGTTACATAGTTTTACTCGTTTAGAAAACTAGGTTGCCTTTGTCCGTAGCAACGCTCGGGCAAGGTTGCTAGTTTGTTTGAATTAAGCCCAATTTGATGAGAATCTCTGGTTTCCAATGCCAACGTTTACAATTGTTTTCTGACATTGATGAAATTGAGTGGAGTTGGTGTCAGTGATATGCCCAAGAGGAAATAATGAAAGAATTTGGATTGAGCATTGGATGTTGGCCCAAAAGCACACCGGCGCATGGCGTTCCATCCCTGCATGAGAGATTTCTTTGTTGCTATGAACAAACTTGCGATGTAGGATTGTTAAGAGACCATTTTGTGCAAAATAAAGTAAAAAAAATCGCCTGATATTCCTGATATTTCGTGTTTATCGGTAGGGTCCGAAAAATTTTTAAAACCAAAAGTTTAAACTCTGGCCGTGGTGCTGATTGGCTGTGCTTAGCGAGGCAAGGAGGAGATGATTGTGATGGACTACTTCTCTGTACCGATGCGCATCTATGTTGGACCGGCTGCTCCAACTCTTCTCCCACTGCACGTCTAGTGGTAATGATCGATGGCACCTTTACTAGCAAGTTTTCTGGGTGATTCAGTAGATGTAATGCTAGAGTAGCTTACCCATTTCCCCACCGTTGGTACCATGTCTATTTCAGGAGACTTCTTGGACTTGGCAACTTTATAAAATTTTCAACTTGCATAAACGAGGACGGAATTAAGGAGAGGGTGCAGCAGTCGGTCATGTTCATTTTATTTATTTGAACAAATCTTGGCCTGTCATGAGTGTTCTTATGTTCATACCATCCTTGCCTCATTTTTTTATGGTGTAGGTGGAAAGGGTGTGAGGTTTGAGCTGTTGGTCATCTAAACCTTATTAAACATATCATGGAATGCAGCTATTTCTTCACATATGGTACATATCTACAGCCAGGGAGGCAATAACTTGAGAAAACAAACTTCTTTTTGTTTGCGCTGCCTGGCTTATTACTAGCTCATATTTGTTTAAGAAACCATGACAAATGGTTGGTGGCTTGTCGCTCTCATTCACATATTTTGAGCTTGACATCTATGTGGCCCGGCTGCGGCCCTGATAATCTACAATTGTTCAACTTGGTGAGATGATTACAAAGAAATGACACACTTGCATAGATGTCTCCCCTGTGTCCAGATGAACTGATAGCAAATGAACCATCAGCGGCTGTAAGAAGCACTACAACTTGCTGATTAATGAAACAATGCGGCTTCAAGATCTCCAGAACAGTAGGTTCATTAGAGCAATGTCTTAGTGACTTGCTCATCATCCTTCTTTGGGAGCTTTTCTGGCAAGCTCAAGGCATTGACCGGAAAACAAGACTTGGCGACCGAGAGCATATTTTTTGTTGAGCTCCAACGTGCAGTAGGCATTAGCCGAACCATGGGATAAATCTTCGTGCCAAGTTTGCATTCCTCTAACCCTTAAGTTTCTGCATTTCAACTTTGCAACTTGTGTCTTTACACTACTACACAAAATGTTTTTAGAAGCGGGCGATTTTGATTTCTAGACGCGAGTCGGAGGCCCGCTCCTGCTTTTTGCACCTAAAAATGGCGCGATTGTAGGTGCGGGCCTCGACCCGCTCCTAAAAATCGATTTCTAGGAGTGGGTGGTGCCATGGCCCGCTCCTAGAAATCGATTTTTAACTTTTTTAAAAAAATCAAGTAACCACTTACATGACCATGAGAGTTGGAATAATGATCCCTCTCCATGTTGGCACAGTCATGCCACATATTTATATATCTTCTGCTTTTTGCACCTATGCAATTATGCATACTTTTCATCTGTATTTTTCAAGGACATGATGGTAACCGGTTATTTGTTTTTTCTCTATATCAGTTGGTCTGGTTGTGGCTATATATCAGCTGGTTAAGTAAAGTTGAAAACACGGAACCACTAATATAAACTTTGGTGCTAGAAAATAGTTGCCATCGTAATATTTTTTTGCATTGAAATTAAGCCCAACTTGGAGTAATCTTGGTGTCGTTGAGGCGTTGAGGCCTGGTGGAGCACGGGGTCGTGGCAGGCGGCGCGCAAGGCTTCTGGGGTTTGTGGGCTATACGATCTAATTAACCTGTATTCCTGTCCATATCTACCGTGTGCTTCTTCTAAATCAGACCCCTATTCATGCATGTCTACAGCTGACTCTACTTCGGTGAATTAAGTACCTGCTGCAGGTAAGATATAATGCATGTCCCTTCACTCCAGATGCAGTTGGAGCAGCTGCCCCATTAGGAGCTAGTCCCTGCTGCAGGTAAGCGCGAAGTATATGCATGGCCAAATAATCCTATTGGGAGTCTAATCCAAGTGATGAATGCAGTATGTGCGAGGCATTGGTTTTATGAAGCTAGTATTTTGTAGTAGGTGAAGAAGCCGGGCAAGGACTCATTTGAATTAAGAAGATTTTGTGAACACGGCCAAAGTTGCAGACTGCACGGTGGCCCGAGGAGACCTGGACTCGCGAGGCCACCGAGTCAACAAGTCGCCGGCCCCCACTCCACTCACCACGCGTTGGTAATTAAATTATAGTGTCCTGTCCATTGGAGGTTTGCACAGATCCTCTTCTAATGTAAAGGTTGGGTTGGAGTCCAGAGTCCAACACTCAAATTTGCAAGCTCGGCTGACTCAAATTTGGGTTGGAGCCACTGCACCCGCATTTGCAAGCTCGGCTGACTCAAATTGTTACTCCAGAGTCCAGAACCAACGCTCTTGCTTGGGGGAAATTATGGGTGGTTCTGTAGCCTGAGCTACATACTCATTTTTCACAAGAGCTTATTTTCTTGAAGCTGAAGGGATTCCAATAAGAGGAGGAATACAGAGGATGCTTCAGTAAGAATTTCTCTACAGGCTTTCATCCCCTCCCCTTGTCTCTGCGTCATAACGCTTCAGTTTGGTAAGCTGGAATCCTTCAGTTAGGCTACAAAGATTCAGATTTCGTCATCTTTAAGTTCTTCCCATAGTTCATGGCTGATTTGCAAGAGTAGTTGATTGTGCACCATTTTTTCTTTTTCTTTCAGTTGGACAGCTGACTGTCGCGAGTGAAAATTCACATGGACACATACTCATCACCTTCTGCGCAGCGCTCTGACGAGCGTCCTTGACCTGAAATCAGGTATTCTTCGGGTTCAATTACAGCTCTCTCCAGTTCAGGGGTTATTCTTAGTGCTTTCTGCTAAGCCTGGTCATGGTAGCTAGCAGTTGATTCTGTAGGAGATCTCATCTTTCAACGAGCATGAACTTTGGTTCTCCGTAAGACTTCCGGCAAGTCACTTTTCTGATCTAGACGTGCGTACCATCCAGAACCAACACTCTTTTTTGGGGGGAAATATTGGCGGATCTGTGGCCTGAGGCCTGAGCTACATAGTTATTTTTCACAAGAGTTCATTTCTTGATGCTGAAGTGATGTAATTAAGAGGAGGAACAGAGAGGATGCTTTATATTAGTAGTGTTTTTTTTACTTCGGTTTTCACCCTGCTCCTCTGTTACTGATTCTGCACCATTTTCTTTTCCTTCCTGTTAGACAGAGCCAATAAGAGGACCTTCAGCCTGCTGGCTAAGAGCAGAGCAAGTGTAGTTGCTTCTTCCTTGTCACGCCCTGCGAGTTCTGCACAATTCCTGTGATGCAAGGAAGATGAGACTTTTAGCCGGTAAGGAATAGCTTTCCAGTTTCCAGCTACCCCTCTGCTGTTTTTCATCGTTTTCGTGAGCTGGAGGTTTTCTTTAAGTGAGCAAGCACTTTCGTTGTTTCTTTTACAGGTGTAGCTGTGTGGTTTTCGGTTCTCCCTTGATGATTGGCTGATAACTTCTGCTATCGACTTTATCATAAATCGGTTCTTCAGAAGTTACTTTTCTTCAGCCTACTTCTCCCTTGGATGTTTTAAATTATTGGTCACTGGCTGACTCTCCGAGCAAACTATTTCTTTGAAGAAATGATTACTACTGCAAAGTCCTGTTATCTTGGTCGAGATTAGATTCAGGTAAGACTTCATATTATTTACTGTATTGCATCCTCATTTTTCTATACTAATATGAAGATATCTTTTACTGTTAGTGATGTAATGGTGAATCACATGACATGTTATAGCAGATCAAATCTTACTATTACTAATTAGAGACTTCATTTGAATACTGTTAGTGATAGCGAATCGAACAGTGTGTTGTAGCAGATCAAATCTTACTATTACTAATTAGATGTTTCATTTGAATCCTACAAGGTAATTCGCACGAGAGGTGCTAGAAAAAAGGATAATAGAAATTCTCACAAAAATCAGAAACATCTAGCCACCAGTTCTATAGACTCTAGTAGAGCCATTAGATCTATCATGTTCTCTAAAGATTAGCCACTTTCTCCATTAAAAAATAGCCTTAAGTAACCCCTAGATTTATAGCTAAATTACCCACCTTTGTCATTATAAAAAATAAATTAAAGTTACCCCTAATATTCATCAAAATTACCCCATCTATGATATTATAAAAATAATTTAAATAACCCCTAAATTTTCGTCTAAGCTACCTACATATGTTATTATTAAAAATAACCTACATACACTATTAAAAAAATATTCCAAAAAGTACACCAATATACAAATATATGACTCTAAACCATTTGTGGAGTTAATTGTTAATATAGAAAATATTAACTGAAGGTATATATGCATTATGTATATCACAATGTAGACGATACATACATCTATGAAGAAAGCAATGAGAACATTTTTTTTCCAAATTTAACTAGTATAACTAATGAGAGTACTACTAGAGGCTTCCTGTGCATGATGCCTTGTATTTTCCCAATTTATAACATCAAATCCAGGCCACGTTAGCTTTGAGCATTTGCTAAGAATCACGTACTAGTGCCTTAGGTCTCATCCATACTGAATTGCATTATATATGATACACTGAAGGTAAAAAGAAGAGTTTATTAGTGCTATATAACTTTAACGAGGTTATCGTGCATCACGGATGTCTAGTAACCTACACGCTATGTAAATTTTGAGACCAAGTTAACACATCTTCACTACATTCATTGGCAGCCTGCAACTACTTTGGTGTATCACCCTCAGCATCTTTGACTAATGGCAACAATACTAGAATCTTTAGTTGCATCGTGTGCTAAGAAGTTGCAAGATATTGTTACAGAAGAGGCCATACTAATTTTAGGTGTAAAAGAAGAGCTCACTGAACTGCAAAGAAGAATGGAGCAAATACGACACTTTCTTAATGATGCAGAACAAAGGAGCCTTAAAGAATCTGCTGTTAACTATTGGCTTGGTCAGCTAAGAGATGTTATGTATGACGCTGATGTTATCATTGACTTGGCTAGATATAAAGGAAACAAGCTATTGCCAAATCATTCTTCGTCATTGTCAAGCAAATCGAGTACATGCAGTGGCCTTTCCCTTTGCTCTTGCTTTTCTAATATCCAGACACGTCGTGAGGTTGCTGTAAAGATTAGAAGCCTGAACAAAAGAATAGAAAATATTTCAAAGGATAAAGTTTTTTCATCCCTCACAAATACACAGCCTACCGGAGAAGTTTCAGCACTGAAACTGAGAAAAACTTCCCACTGTGTTGAACCCAACCTTGTTGGTAAGGAGATCATACATGCTTGCAGAAGACTAGTAGATTTGCTACTTGAAGGTAGGGGAAAGAAGTCCTACAAACTTGCAATTGTTGGAACGGGAGGAATTGGTAAGACAACACTAGCACAGAAAATATACAATGACCAAAAACTGAAAGGGACCTTCGACAAACAAGCATGGGTCTGTGTTTCACAAGATTACTCTGAAATTTCTATTCTGAAGGAGATTCTTCGAAATTTTGAAGTACAGTACATGCAAGATGAATCATTTGATGAGCTCCAAAGCAAGCTAGAATCAGCCATTGAGGAGAAGAGTTTTTTTCTTGTGTTGGATGATGTGTGGCAATCTAATGCATGGACAACTCTATTGAGAATCCCACTGAATGTAGCAGCCACAGGGATAATTCTATTGACAACTCGAATTGACACTGTTGCTGTAGAAATTGGAGTGGACTACACACACCGTGTTGATTTAATGTCAGTGGATATAGGGTGGGAGTTACTTTGGAAGAGCATGGGCATCCAAGAAGAAAAAGAAGTGCAAAATCTGCAAGGCTTGGGGACAGAAATTGTTCGCAGATGTGGTGGTCTTCCTCTTGCAATTAAAGTTATTGCTGGAGTTCTTTCAAGCAAAGATCAAACTGAGAATGAATGGAAGAAGATTTTAGCAAAGGATAATTGGTCCCTGAGCAACCCTCACAGTGAACTAAGAGGTGCTTTATATCTAAGCTATGACGAGCTACCACACCATTTGAAGCAGTGTTTCATCTATTGTGCTATGTATCCCGAAGATGCAGTTATCTATCGTGATGATATTGTCAGGATGTGGGTCGCAGAAGGCTTTATAGATGAGCAAGATGGCCAACTACTAGAAGATACAGCAGAAGAATACTACTATGAGTTGATATATCGGAATCTCCTTCATCCAGATTACTTGTATGCCGACCTTTATAGATGCACAATGCATGATCTACTAAGGCAGCTAGCTTGTTTTCTGTCCAAAGAAGAATGTTTTGTGGGTGATCCAGAATCAGCCGGGGTCAATGTTATGGGTAAATTTCGACGTATTTCAGTATCTACTGTAAAGGATATGGTGATTTTACCTAGCACGAATAAGGAGAAATACAAAGTGAGAACTTGGAGAACTTCATATGACAAGCCACTAAGAGTCGATAATGCAATATTTGGAATATTTCCCTGCATTCGAGTGTTGGATTTGACTAACTCCCTTGTAGAAAGTGTTCCATCTTGTATTGGACGTTTGATCCACTTACGATTACTAGACCTTGATGGGACTGGCATATCTTGTCTTCCAGAGTCCATTTGTCATCTCATAAACTTGCAGATATTAAACCTAAGGCGCCTTGGCCTTAAGGGGACACCAATAAATCGGGTTCCACAAGGCATAGGCCGATTAAAGTTTCTCAATGATTTACAAGGATTCCCTATTGGTGGTGGCTGTGATAACAGTAGAGTGCAAGACGGGTGGAAGCTAGAAGAATTGGGTCCCCTTTGGCAGTTGAGGACGCTTCATTTGATTAAATTGGAAAGAGCAGCTCCTTGCAGCAGTATAGATTCATTGCTAACAGAGAAAAAGTATCTCAAAGTATTATATCTATGCTGCACTGAACGTATAGATGAGCCCTATTCTGACGAGGATGTAGTCATTATAGAGAGGACCTTTGAGCAGCTGGAGCCTCCAAAGAACACGGAAGATATAGTCTTTGGATATTTCTTTGGTCGGAAGTTTCCTACGTGGCTAGATAATGCTACCAATTTTCCATCATTGAAGTACTTGCAACTCCTGCACTGTAAATCATGTGTGCACCTCCCTGCAATCGGGCAGCTCCCCAACTTGAAATACCTGAGAATCAAGGGAGCCAATGCAGTCACCAAGATTGGACCCGAATTTTCTGGCTTTGTGATGGGTAACCCTGGATCTATAGAGGCAGTAGCTTTCCCCAAGCTTGAAGTGTTGATCATCGTGGACATGCCCAACTGGGAGGAGTGGACCTTTGTTGTCGAAGAAGAAGAAGCAACAACAGCAGGTAAGGAAGCGGGAGAGGATGGAGCTGCTGCAAAGCAAAAGGGGGAAGCCCCACCTCCAAGGACGCAGCTGCTGCCACGTTTGAAGAAATTGGAACTTCTCCGCTGCCCCATGCTGAGAGCCCTCCCACGGCAGCTTGGACAGGAAGCCACCAGCTTGAAGGAGCTCCAATTAAGAGATGTGCACAGCCTTGAGGTGGTGGAGAACCTCCCGTTCCTCTCAGAGACCCTTATAATTGTTGACTGTAAAGGCCTAGAGATGGTCACGAATATTCCCCAAGTGAGAGACCTGCGTGTACAGCTCTGTCCAAAATTGAGGTGCATTGAGAGGCTGGACAGCTTGCACCAGCTGTTTCTGACGGAGGATATGCAAGATGTCTCCTCACAGTGGCTGCCTGGTCTCCAAGAGCGGCACGGACAGCTGCATGGAGAAGACCTTGATGTCTACACTTGGTCATGATATTGTATACAGCTGCGAGAATGGGCACGGTATGACCACTCCCGCAGAGATATTTGAACACATTTACATATTCATCTCATCACCTGCTTTTCGTTGATGCTCCGTTTTCTTGTCATTCGCCAGTTTACCTTTTGAAGATAGAAGTGACTGGATATGTCGCGTTAGTATAAATCACGGAGGTCAATGGATGTGCACCAGGAGTCTATTCATGGACCTGACGTCTGTATCGAGACGGATTATGCCAAGCTGCAGCACGTTATTTGCATGGCAGTGTGCATGCTTCTGGAGGGAGAACTGGAGGATGACTGACCAAGATCCACGACAATCAAGATCCGCTGATGTTGGAACACAAGGAGACTCTGGCCTATGGGGAAGGATTTTTTAGTGCTGTTTTAAGAGTGCTTGGCTATCCTGTGTGCACGCCAGAATAAAATGTGTGACCGGTTTGTGTATTCCTCATACTTTTTTCAACTTGTAATGTGAACAACTGCATCTGCTATTGCTATATTATGCATATGAAAAGTGAGATCTTGTTTTAATAATTATAAGTACTTGTGTTTCTGTAACATAAGAAGTTATGCTTGTTCATCCCCTGCTTGTTCCAGTGATGCATCGTCTGTCTGCCAACCAAGTGCTGCTGCGAGATTGGAACCTATATGTTTCACTGTAATGTTATTGCATGCAAATAATTTTCGCTCATGGGATTAGATTTTCGCGTGCAAATTCAGTATCCGACTCATGCAGTTCTGATTTCTGAACATCCTCGAACCCTCTGACTCTGTTCAAGGCAACTCTGTGTTATCTATGAACTATGTATGCATTGCAGAAGAGATTGAAACACTAGACAAAGTAACACAATCAAATCAAAGGGATGCCACATGCGTCCACATGCACCGTCCTCCCGGTAGTACAGATGAGTTGTATGCCCTGTTTCTCATGATCACGCAGGTTCAGAACAATCACACAAATATATTTTCAGTCGTACCCAATTCCATGGGTGATATGAAGGGATCTGCAAAAACACGGAATAATTTATGATCCCTTCCTCCCAATAGTCTACAGTTGCATGAATCCTTACTTGATATGCAAATGTGCAGTGCCCTGCTTTTTCAGAATTTCAATTTCCTTACTAAGAACTATGGGGAAGAATCCCCCAGGTGAGATGGGAGAGGATGGTGCTTTTTTAGAGTTTTTATAATTATTTGGATAGAGTATCAAAGATTTTATCAAGAGCAAAGTAAAACAGTGTTTTCATTATTGTTTCCAAAAATGTTACTGTATCTATTCTAAATACACATTTTCTTGAACTAGGTTGTAACAAGGCTATGCAATAGGTCATATTCATCATCATGCAAGTAAGTAAAGCGCTAGCATACTAGTTGCAATGCCTAAATAGGATTCAAAGCGGAATGGGCGTGAACCTTGCGTTTGGTAGTAGTCCTCTTCAACTTGTTCTTCTAAGTAGTGGTAGAAGTCTCCTCCTTGCTCCACCTCAGCTGGCCCTATTTATGAGAAATAAAGAAATACATCGGTTCCTATATTCAAATAAACTCCAAATGAAAAGCAAGAAGAGCCAAAAGCACTAAACTCCTGTTCTAACGCGTACATCATGATTTTAGAAAATTATAGAAACTGGTTTCATAATTTTTTGAGCTAGAGTGAATTTATTATGATTTTTCTTAGATAAAACCTATTTTTGGATTTTCCTAATATTCTGAAATAGCAAATAAACCACAGTGTGACATGTGGCAGCATCGGGAGGTGCCATGTGGCATGCTGACGTCAGCATGACATCTTCAGTGTCGTCGGTCAATGAGTCAACGTTGACTGGTCAACGAGTCAACGGGGTCAGTGGGTCCGGTAGGGTCCATCCGTCAGTGAGAGGCTGAGGCAGACAGGTGGGGCCAAGCTGTCCGATCGGTGGAAAAAGGAAAAAGGCGGACACGGGCTGTTCATGGGCCGATTCTTTCATGGGCTCTAGTTTCAGGAGGGGGCTTTTCTAGACTTAGAGGCGATTCCGGCCCATGGCCAGGATGGAGATGCGGGGCCCACTGGTCAGCGGTGCAGAGATAGCGTCCGGATCTGATTCGGCATCTGTGGCTTGGCGAGGGTGTGGGTCTTCGTGTGGCTTTGCCGCGGCGAACAGCAGAGCATGGTCGCGGACGCGCTCGTCGGCGGCGGCGACGGACTTCGAGCAACGGCAGTGGGTCAAGGCGGTGGAGCTCCTCGTACGCGACCCGGGCCTCCTGCCCGCAGTGCGCAACACGAGCAAAACAAGGGCGTAGGCAGAAGGCGCAGAGAAGTTGGCACACAGCGGCGAGGTTTACACGCGGCGGCGCTTCCTCGGTAGGCGGCAGTTTGGTGGTGAGAGCAGCGTCACACGCGATGCGGTCCACCTGACCGTGTCCGCGCGACGCGTCAGCAGAGCAAGGGAGTTCGTGGAGCGAAACAGAGACAAGACGGCGAGACGACGGCGCGCGGCGGTGAGAGAGCAAGGCAGCGTGAATGGCGGTGAACAAACCATAGAGGGGAGGGGCGATGAGAGAGGGTGTCAAGTGGTTCGATCGGGTCCCTGCAGAAGAATAGTGGTGCGAAGGCCGGCCTGGCATGGGCTTCAGTAGGCGGCGCGAAGGCAACCGTTCCCATCTCTCCCTGCCATCTGCCATCAGGGACCACTCCGCCCGAGTGCACGCCCCAACGGACCCCAGGTGCCCGAGGCAAACCTGTGCCGCGGCCACTGCTACACTCGCCACAACCCCTCGCCCAAGGGAGTGATAAAACCCGTCAGACGTCAGTTTGAATCAAGTACTAGGTTTACCATATTTCCCGGCATACGATTAGTACCTTCAAAAGCTTGACCAACATCGCCACACAATCAATGCCTTAGCCACAAATCTCTGTGCAAGCGGGGTGTTCAACCAAACATAAATATCGCACAAGCCCCGCTTGCCGAATCTCATTAACTGATAAAGTAAAAACCTATATCTCGCGAGTGACAAGGCAATCACTCGACTTCTACCGATCCTAATTAAGCATGGCATTCTAAACGACCTACACATACTAGTATTAGGACATAGGTACGTAGGGATCATGCAACTAGGGTTTCAAACAACTTCTTAAACGTAAATGCACAATATAAGGCACAAAGTAAAAGAGTTAGTTTGAACAGTAGGTTATGCTCCGGGGCTTGCCTTCCTGATCACCGCTGGCCTTGGGCCCTTCCGAACTTTGGTTCGGGTCTTGTGCAGCAGCAAGATTCAGCTCAGCAGTAGTTTGTTCGTCCTCGTGCTCGACCTCAATCTCGTACACTCCGTCAACAAGGGTTTGCTCTACAGGAAATGCGGATGCATGAGATGCAGCAATGCACGAGAAACAATCACAGAATAACTGCAACAACTCACTAATACATCACGGGGCAATCATTTACGGAATATAAACAATTAAGAAGCCCACAATTAAAGCGGGGTGAGTTGCTTTTAGTTGCTGATTAAACTTAATTCAATTCTGAAATAATATATAAAGGAATCTTATTAACTCTTTTTAAATGTGTTATAACCACTTAACTTACTACACAAGTTAAACAAAACATCTATAATTAGCTACTAGTCATACAATGGAGCTTCAATTGCTAAATCCCACATTCAGTGCTCCTGGTTGCTTTTCATGTTTGCAGAATTATTTTTACCACAAGAAAAATATTTATTAAGTAAGCATTTCTTAACTAGTTCTTACCAAATAAAGTCTAGAAAATATATTTTTATAAACACAACTTAAGGTAAACATGTTTCTGTGTTCTTGACAGTAAAAACTATTTTTCAAAAATTTTCCAGTATTTTACCTATTTATTTGCTATTTCTCTCAACAGCCTACATTTATCACCAATCAGAAAATCATAATAAAATCTACTCAAATGTTCTATAGCTGAAATTTTTACTGCAACTACCATTCCAACAGAGGCATTTGATGTGAATTTTTCAGATTTTTCTGAGTTGTGTAGAATATTTGGTGCTTTATCCACTCTTAACTAGCTAGAAACAACTTAATTCCAAATCTACCAAAATCATGCATAAACTGTGGCTAACAGGTACTCAATTCGACTCTACTGGTCATAACACACCCAACAAAAGTGGTTTTACATTTTTAGCACATTCCTATGATTTATAAAGCAATAAACATCCTCTCAAGCACATCTTCATACATTCAAAAATACATTGGGATTCACACAGATGATACATGCATATGATACACCACTGGAAAGATAATTTCTCAAGGATTCCAAAAAGTCTAAGTTTGTGATTTTACAATTTTTCTGTGAGTTTTGGTGATTTATTGAATCTCAGCCGAAATCAAAAGAAAGAAAACCGTGAATAGTGAAATCGAGATTTACATCCGGGTCCCCGAGGATCTGAAAGTAATTGCAGATCGATCCTTTCCTCGTGAATAGGTCCTCAAAACTTACAACCAGGTCCCTGCAAGTTTTTCACCTCACACATAAGTCCTTGAATCTTATGGAAAACCCCCTATAGTTTCTATCTTCTCACCTTTCCATCCATCTTCTTCCTCACGTACACAGAACAGCACAACACAGCATCGCACAGCACGGCACGCCGGCGGCCGGCCTGGGAGGCGGCCCTGCTCGGCCTGGAGGCCGGCGCAGCTTGCTGGGGATCTGCTGGCGCGGCCAGGCCGCCCAGGCCCCTGGCCGGCTTGCTCACCAGAGCAGCAGGGGCGCCTGCCCCCGGCGCCCTGCTCCTGGCGGCCTGAAGGTGGCCGGCCGGGCTCTGGTGGTGGCTGGGAACAAGGGGAAATAGGCCGGGAATGCTCAGGGAAGTATGGGGAATCTATTTTGCGAATTGGTTTGGGTGGAGGACGAGCATGGAGCTACGACCATGGTGGAGTTGAGCTCAAACCGAACCAAGCAATGGCGGCCGGAATTCTCGAATTCCCGGCGAGTTGGTTTATGGCGGAGTACTCTAGGAGATGGAGAGCGGAGTGGGCGAGGTGGGCGACGCCCAGGTGAAGTGAATCGAGCAGAGAGTGATTGTGGGCAGTGGAATTTGGTGAGTACTAACTGAGCTTGGTAAATGGAGGATGAGGAGTTGGCAGCTCGGTTTTCCTTGCGTGTACGTGGATGGACGGCAAGGCCGGGACAACTGGCACGGCCACGGGGACGGGGACACTTGTTTGGAAAGCTGGAGGCACGACTTGCAGCATCGGAGATGCCGAGGTCGTCGAGCTCGGCCTCCTGACCGACGCTCTGCTGATCTGAACGTTCAGCCGATTCAGTTAAAAGGGCCGAGCGACGCAGCTGCATTCCTTCGCTTTTTCTCATGATTCCGTGTAGAAACTCAAGGAGAAATGAATACCAACTTTGTAGAGGATTCATAGGGCTACAATTCCTACAAAGACACTTATACTATTTGCTCAACGGTTTGGAAGTTGCAAGTCTTTGATTCTCAGCCAAAATCCGAAATTCCGAAAAATTCAGAGTTTTGGCAGCTCACGGGTCCAACTTCGTCGGCCTTAAACTCCACTTTTTGTACATAAAAAGTTGATTTGACCAATACAAAAGTTAAAGATGGTACTTCAAGCTACAACTTCTACAAAGGGAGTTATAGTGTTTGATCAATGGTTTGAGAGATAAATCGAGGAGAATTCGGCCAAAAACGCCGTTAACTGTCGGACTGAATTTCTAAGTCTGATTCGAACGATTTTTACCCGACTTCGCTGACCTTTTTCTCTAAGATTTACATACAAACTTTGAGATTGTCCAATACAAAAGTTGTAGCTGATACATTAGGCTACAACTCTTACAAAGAGTGTCACTACTTTTGGGCCACGGTTTGAAAGTTACGGGGCGACGAATCTGGGCAAAAATTCACGTTTTCAGACAGCGTATTTCAGCTAAGTGCTGAAATTGTTGGTTTTGACCCGATTTTGACCAAGATTATGAGTGAGCAAACAAAGTTTTCCTTGATCCACATCACCACCATTGTAAAGAGGGTACTTTGTACTCCAACTTTATATTGGTGGAATTTCAAGTGTTTAGGCAAAATACAAAGATATTAGCCTCTCGAGAAGGGTAAAACGCAAAACTCGCAACACATAAAATGACGGTCAAACGATTTCAAAATTGAATTTCGAATTTTTGTTTGAACTTCCCATACTCATTTGAGTTCATAAACATGTATTTGACATTATTTGTGACAATTTTGGTATAAGTTTTGTATTTTGACTATTTTGATTATTTCGGTTGACCGAGTCAACATAAACACACAATTATGCACAAACACCACAATTATGCTATGATGCATTCATAATGAGTTTAATTAATTTAATTGAAGGTTTTAAGTACATTAGTGACACCGGGGTGTCACAGCCCTCCCCCCTTAAAAAGAATCTCGTCCCCGAGATTCCGGTGCTAGAATTTAGTGTGGAGGTGAGACATTGTGGCCTGAAGATGGAAAACCTGGAGAATTGGAATTAAGAATTTCGCACTAGATAACAAAAATTCTTGTTTGCTGAACTTGGCATATATCCGTTGATCCTTAAGGTGATGTAACACAGCCCAAAGGCGTTGGGCAGGATAATGACAAGAGGCATGCTTCGATTATCCTTTTGTGGAAAGGTAGAATTCGAAAGGTTGCATCCAGAAAATAGATTGCAGTGGGTCCCGATCACAGACATTGCGGCGCCTGCGCGCTCCTAGTGACCAAATCGTGTGGCTGTAGTCCACACGAGGTCTTAGGTTCCGTCGCGGCACCACAGATTGTGAGTGAAACACCACTACACTTATATTCATGGATGGAATTCAAATGGTGCGTATGGATTTGTGCGGCTTGCATATGCAATGCAATGTATGTTCATGCAATGCATGTTAGCATATGCAATGCATGTTAGCATTTGTGTGATTCGCATGTACTCGTACCCAGTTTCCCCGTGGTTTCCACATTGTGCCGAAGAAATCAAGAGGACATAAAACATTGGTAAGGGTTGCACAAAATCGTAGTGAAATCACACCCACACATCTCCAGGCACCAGTGCGCCCCTAGTGGTTGACTCATGTGGCTGCAGTCCACGTGAGGCCCTAGGTTCCGACACGGCACCCTGGTTGTGTGGCAGATGTCACCTCTAGATAAATCAATACATAACCGGCTTAGAGTAGAAGTGGCAGCAAGAAAGGGGATAGAGGGAAACAAACATAAGTGGTATTAAAAACAAAATATACACTGTTAGTTACTCGATAATTTTCTCCAAGATGCATATGCTCCCTCATGATACTGGTTTAAACATGTGATATGCAAAGGTGCAACATGATGCTATGCATGACATGGTAGTGATGATCGTGTTATGGCCAGTGATCCAATTCGGTGTAGTCAAGTGTTATCTACATAAGGAATAATTCAACAGGACAGATTCTGTGCTGAGCTAGAAAAATTCATAACTCAGAATTGAGTAATCCAAAAATCATAAAATTTCACCAGAGTGTTCCTAGATAAATTATCTACAACTTTGGTATTCTATGACAAGGCTAAATATATCAGCAAGAGGTTCAACTCCTTAGAGTTTGATAGCAGGTGCATGCTGGAATTTCAGCAGAATAGAGAGGTAGTAAAAAGACTATATCTCCCTATCCACTGGGCCAAATGACCTGAATGTTTGGCAGGGAACAGATACACAAATTTGGAACAACTTTCCTATTCATGAGTTTTAGAGAAAACATCCTTAAGACAGGCCAATTGCAGCATTGAGCAGAATGGTCAGATTTGGACAGAAACTAACCTGATGGTTAAACAATCATAACTCTCAATTGGCTGGGCCAAAAATATCGATATTTTTACAGAAGCTAAACAATGAAATTTGGAACAACTTTTCTAATTTGAGCTTTTGTAGCTGAGGTGAGCTTGCAGGTCGAATAATTACAACTTGCTGACAGGGTCAAAAAGAGTCTAGAACATCTTTAGGTGCTTGACATGAGCCCCCTTAATGGTCCACTCTTAAGAACTTTCTAGATGCTTATTAACCCATACCTTAATGGTTTCATGATTTATATATTATTCAAGACATGATGCATGCATGAATCGACCTATTCGTCCTCACAAAAGAAACAATTGCCAAGTATTCTTGGACTTACGGAGTTAGTCATCGGTGGCACATATATATACGTCTCTCCTTATAATACTACTCGATATTCTAGCGAACACAAACCTAGGGTTTTGCGGTTAGTGTACCTGCAGAAAAGTTTTCATCACTGAACCGTTTGTGCCAGCACTCACAAACAGCCCCCATGTACCTCACGCCACATGGGTGACGCATATGCGGTTACCCACATATGATGACCACACCCTGTTGCTCACTATAGAAGCAACAGTTCAACCAGTAAATTAAATGCACTACAGTCATTATAACACCAGAGATGTTATATTGACTGCACCCCAAGTAGGCCACTGCTTGGGGAACAGCGTCCAGTAATCACACCCTCTGGCGATGGGCGACCATTACTTACCTGGAGTCGTCGGTACAGAAAAGTAATGTGCTGGAAGTCAGTAGTATATATACCATATAAGCCACCTGAAGACTACCCATATCAACCCTAGGGCTCACGTTCTAGTCTTTTCAATCCTAGCGTAACCAACGAGGTTTTCAAAAGTCCAGTTTAAGTTTTGCAAATCAAGAAAACATTTTTAAGACTCGTCATACCACCCGCTGCCTATTTTTCGGCTCTGATACCAGCTGTGGCAGACCGCCCCAATTAATCCGGCTTAAGAGCATGGGACCACTATCACAGCAGTGCGCCACGCCCCTAAACCGAGTTAATCGTGCAATCCGTCGGATACCTTCTCGATTACACCACATTTTTCTCTCGACCGAAACAAAATAACAGCAGTCCCACTCGAAGGTGGGCTCAGGCAGTACAACTCATCACCAAATTTTAAAGTACAGCTTCACATGGATAATATTACAAAAACAGTGAACAAATTTTAATTGTTACAACACAGAATTATCAACAGCGGAAGAGTTCTAACGTCGATACAAAAGAAACCATGTGGAGCCCTCACATGATCTCATTCACCGCGGCCCTCGCTCGGGGAGGACGGCTCAAACACCAAAAACAACTCACTGGAGCACCTGAAAAAAATAAAGCCACAAGCAAGGCTGAGTACTAATTACTCAGCAAGACTTACCCGACAAGGTTAAGTACTAGACATGCAAGGCTTTATGGTGGAGGGAATTATTTTGCCAAAAAGCAACTACAAGTTGATCCCTAATTTTCAATATTTTAGCCAAGTTAAAGTGAGACTAATTATTACTAAATTTGCCAAACTATCCAATAACATTCAGTGTCGAAAAACAATTGATTAGTAAATCATCATCCTTTCTCATCTAACAACACTTTCCCCCATTTGGCCCAAGGACATTGATGTATGAAAAGAGATCAAGCAGCTTCATGTAACCGCGAAGGACGGACAACTCGAGTTGATTTTCACCATGCATGGGACAACCTAATCGTACGACCCGTGAGAGACACCCCGGACCTCACGAGGCAACCGTTCCCATCTCTCCCTGCCATCTGCCATCAGGGACCACTCCGCCCGAGTGCACGCCCCAACGGACCCCAGGTGCCCGAGGCAAACCTGTGCCGCGGCCACTGCTACACTCGCCACAACCCCTCGCCCAAGGGAGTGATAAAACCTGTCAGACGTCAGTTTGAATCAAGTACTAGGTTTACCAGTTTACCATATTTCCCGGCATACGATTAGTACCTTCAAAAGCTTGACCAACATCGCCACACAATCAATGCCTTAGCCACAAATCTCTGTGCAAGCGGGGTGTTCAACCAAACATAAATATCGCACAAGCCCCGCTTGCCGAATCTCATTAACTGATAAAGTAAAAACCTATATCTCGCGAGTGACAAGGCAATCACTCGACTTCTACCGATCCTAATTAAGCATGGCAGTCTAAACGACCTACACATACTAGTATTAGGACATAGGTACCTAGGGATCATGCAACTAGGGTTTCAAATAACTTCTTAAACGTAAATGCACAATATAAGGCACAAAGTAAAAGAGTTAGTTTGAACAGTAGGTTATGCTCCGGGGCTTGCCTTCCTGATCACCGCTGGCCTTGGGCCCTTCCGAACTTTGGTTCGGGTCTTGTGCAGCAGCAAGATTCAGCTCGGCAGCAGCTTGTTCGTCCTCGTGCTCGACCTCAATCTCGTACACTCCGTCAACAAGGGTTTGCTCTACAGGAAATGCGGATGCATGAGATGCAGCAATGCACGAGAAACAATCACAGAATAACTGCAACAACTCACTAATACATCACGGGGCAATCATTTACGGAATATAAACAATTAAGAAGCCCACAATTAAAGCGGGGTGAGTTGCTTTTAGTTGCTGATTAAACTTAATTCAATTCTGAAATAATATATAAAGGAATCTTATTAACTCTTTTTAAATGTGTTATAACCACTTAACTTACTACATAAGTTAAACAAAACATCTATAATTAGCTACTAGTCATACAATGGAGCTTCAATTGCTAAATCCCACATTCAGTGCTCCTGGTTGCTTTTCATGTTTGCAGAATTATTTTTACCACAAGAAAACTATTTATTAAGTAAGCATTTCTTAACTAGTTCTTACCAAATAAAGTCTAGAAAATATATTTTTATAAACACAACTTAAGGTAAACATGTTTCTGTGTTCTTGACAGTAAAAACTATATCTCAAGAATTTTCCAATATTTTACCTATTTATTTGCTATTTCTCTCAACAGCCTACATTTATCACCAATCAGAAAATCATAATAAAATCTACACAAATGTTCTGCAGTTGAAATTTTTACTGCAACTACCATTCCAACAGAGGCATTTGATGTGAATTTTTCAGATTTTTCTGAGTTGTATAGAATATTTGGTGCTTTATCCACTCTTAACTAGCTAGAAACAATTTAATTCCAAATCTACCAAAATCATGCATAAACTGTGGCCAACAGGTACTCAATTCAACTCCACTGGTCATAACAGACCCAACAAAAGTGGTTTTATATTTTTAGCACATTCCTATGATTTATAAAGCAATAAACATCCTCTCAAGCACATCTTCATACATTCAAAAATACATTGGCATTCACACAGATGATACATACATATGATACACCACTGGAAAGATAATTTCTCAAGGATTCCAAAAAGTCTAAGTTTGTGATTTTACGATTTTTCTGTGAGTTTTGGTGATTTATTGAATCTCAGCCAAAATCAAAAGAAAGAAAACCGTGAATAGTGAAATTGAGATTTACATCCGGGTCCCCGAGGATCTGAAAGTAATTGCAGGTCGATCCTTTCCTCGCGAACAGGTCCTCAGAACTTACAACCAGGTCCCTGCAAGTTTTCCACCTCACACATAAGTCCTTGAATCTTATGGAAAACCCCCTATAGTTTCTATCTTCTCACCTTTCCATCCATCTTCTTCCTCACGTACACAGAACAGCACAACACAGCATCGCACAGCACGGCACGCCGGCGGCCGGCCTGGGAGGCGGCCCTGCTCGGCCTGGAGGCCGGCGCAGCTTGCTGGGGATCTGCTGGCGCGGCCAGGCCGCCCAGGCCCCTGGCCGGCTTGCTCACCAGAGCAGCAGGGGCGCCTGCCCCCGGCGCCCTGCTCCTGGCGGCCTGAAGGTGGCCGGCCGGGCTCTGGTGGTGGCTGGGAACAAGGGGAAATAGGCCGGGAATGCTCAGGGAAGTATGGGGAATCTATTTTGCGAATTGGTTTGGGTGGAGGACGAGCATGGAGCTACGACCATGGTGGAGTTGAGCTTAAACCGAACCAAGCAATGGCGGCCCGAATTCTCGAATTCCCGGCGAGTTGGTTTATGGCGGAGTACTCTAGGAGATGGAGAGCGGAGTGGGCGAGGTGGGCGACGCCCAGGTGAAGTGAATCGAGCAGAGAGTGATTGTGGGCAGTGGAATTTGGTGAGTACTAACTGAGCTCGGTAAATGGAGGATGAGGAGTTGGCAGCTCGGTTTTCCTTGCGTGTACGTGGATGGACGGCAAGGCCGGGACAACTGGCACGGCCACGGGGACGGGGACACTTGTCTGGACAGCTGGAGGCACGACTTGCAGCGTCGGAGACGCCGAGGTCGTCGAGCTCGGCCTCCTGACCGACGCTCTGCTGATCTGAACGTTCAGCCGATTCAGTTAAAAGGGCCGAGCGATGCAGCTGCATTCCTTCGCTTTTTCTCATGATTCCGTGTAGAAACTCAAGGAGCAACGAATACCAACTTTGTAGAGGATTCATAGGGCTACAATTCCTACAAAGACACTTATACCATTTGCTCAACGGTTTGGAAGTTGCAAGGCTTTGATTCTCAGCCAAAATCCGAAATTCCGAAAAATTCAGAGTTTTGGCAGCTCACGGGTCCAACTTCGTCGGCCTTAAACTCCACTTTTTGTACATAAAAAGTTGATTCAACCAATACGAAAGTTAAAGATGGTACTTCAGGCTACAACTTCTACAAAGGGAGTTATAGTGTTTGATCAATGGTTTGAGAGATAAATGGATGAGAATTCGGCCAAAAACGCCGTTAACTGTCGGACTGAATTTCTAAGTCTGATTCGAACGATTTTTACCCGACTTCGCTGACCTTTTTCTCTAAGATTTACATACAAACTTCGAGATCGTCCAATACAAAAGTTGTAGCTGGTACATTAGGCTACAACTCTTACAAAGAGTGTCACTACTTTTGGGCCACGGTTTGAAAGTTACGGGACGACGAATCTGGGCAAAAATTCACGTTTTCAGACAGCGTATTTCAGCTAAGTGCTGAAATTGTTGGTTTTGACCCGATTTTGACCAAGATTATGAGTGAGCAAACAACATTTTACTTGATCCACATCACCACCATTGTAAAGAGGGTACTTTGTACTCCAACTTTTATATTGGTGGAATTTCAAGTGTTTAGGCAAAATACAAAGATATTAGCCTCTCGAGAAGGGTAAAACGCAAAACTCGCAACACATAAAATGACGGTCAAACGATTTCGAAATTGAATTTCGAATTTTTGTTTGAACTTCCTATACTCATTTGAGTTCATAAACATGTATTTGACATTATTTGTAACAATTTTGGTATAAGTTTTGTATTTTGACTATTTTGATTATTCCGGTTGACCGAGTCAACATAAACACACAATTATGCACAAACACCACAATTATGCTATGATGCATTCATAATGAGTTTAATTAATTTAATTGAAGGTTTTAAGTACATTAGTGACACCGGGGTGTCACAGGGCCACACCTACAAGGTGAAGCGCCCAGTGTACTTCGTTAGCGAAGTACTCGGTGAAGCCAAGGTGCGGTACCCGCACCCTCAGAAGCTGCTCTATGCGCTACTGATCACCGCCCGAAAGATCCGACACTCCTTACAAGGGCACGTTATTCGTGTCATCTCCAACTTCCCGCTTGGCGCCATACTCCACAACCGCGACGCGAATGGCAGGATTGTTAAATGGGCTGTCGAAATCGGCGAGCACGCAATCAAGTTTGAGCCCTGAGAAGCAATCAAGTCGCAAGTCTTGGCCGACTTTGTGGCTGAGTGGACAGAAATACAATCGCCATAGCCCGACGAGCGCCCCGAACAATGGAAGATGTACTTCGATGGCGCCCTGAACCTCGAAGGAGCCGGTGCCGGCGTATTGCTGATCTCTCTGGAGGGCCAACACCTAAAATATGTCCTGCAAATACACTACCAGGCAACGAACAACGGGGCCAAGTATGAGGCGTTCATCCACGGCCTCCAGACGTGGATTAGGGGGGAGCGTAAACTTCTCGATACCACAGGAAAAAATCCGATTGTCTTCGTGCCCTCTCTTTACTTTCACGCATTTCCTTTCAAGCATTTACTTTCAAGTTGTTGTTTCTTGTTTAAGGACTCGGCTTAGTGTGCTCTTGGCATTCCATAAACATCTAGGTTTGGGCAATACTAGTATAGTAGGTTAAGGTTGTTTTTCATAGAATTTGAAAAAGTCCCAATTCACCTCTCTTCTGGGCCATCGATCCTTACACTGTTGCACAGATGAACCTGACCTCTGCATATTTTCTCTATTTTCCGTACAACGTGCAGTAGGAAAATGTGGTAACAGGTTGAATCAATTTACTACGAGATCAAAAGATACATGGTAATCGATCCCGCTGAGTACGATCCATGCCTTCGTGACAGGAAAACACAGGTCAAAAGCTACTTTGAACATCTGGGCCGCACGTGTTCGATCTGGCGGCTGCCAAGGACTCCAAGAGACAGGGTAAGTGATCGAGGTAGTATGGCTACGGACCACCCTGAGCCTAGGAAGGCACTTAGCATTTTGACAGAGCGTAGGGGTGATAATTTATTATGAGCCTTATGTCTTCTTTGCAATCTAACTTAGACCCTAATTAATGTTAGTTCAAAAATATATATAGTATTTTAGCCCGGTTCTTATCTAACCCTATCTTTAAAACTAATAGACTAAATTTTTAGGCCCTTTAGCACCCGCGGACCCGCCGTGTTCTGCTTCCTCTGGGTCCTGCCCCGCGGGCTCACTCGCGCACCTCCTGCCTCATGGTCAGGGTCGGGCGTTGCGCTCGCTGACGGTGACGGCTTACTCACCATGCATATGCGCGTCGGCTGTTCTTACTGTAGATTATTCTGCCCACAGTTCAGGATAACAATCGAATTGATGCCCTGGCCCATTTCTTTAGCATCTTTTGTTCTTTGCCTCTTCTTTTGAACGGAGATGCCCTCGTGCTTTTGCCTTGGACGGTGACTTATCACCGATCCCACTACTTCATGTCCCCTTGAGAATATAATCAGTTTTGCCTTGGGATGGTGAACTATGCTTACCGGGAAACAAAAGGCATCCCATTACCAACTCATCCATAGTCTCCTGCTGAACTTGCAACGCAGTGGTGCCAGCACTAGCCTTATGATGCAGTGCAGCTTGTTGTAAGTCACTAGCTAGACCTGCTTGTTTGCTCTGCTCCATGATGCCCACTTACTCCAAAAGATCTTATTGTCCTAGTTAATGATATTCAACTCACAGCGCCTGGGAGGACTATGATGTCTGACAGCAGCATCGACATATATTAATCTCCTATTAATCTCCTATCGCCATAGAGCATCGGTTGCTACTGGGATCAAGTCGTCAAGGAGAGCTGGAGGCTACATCTCCTGCAGTTGGTTCTTTTATGCAACAGGAGGGGTTAAACCCCTACTGATTATACATATAAAAATATTAAGTTTATCAGAGTACAGCACAGAATCAAGAGACAAAAAACAAAAACAAAAAGATCAAAGCAACTAAGAAAGGCTGTGCAGCCATCGCCGGGAGATATTTCTTTTTCGCTCAAGAGGATGTTTGCCAGGGTGATTGCCAGTTGCCAATTCGGCGCTTGCGTGAGCTGCACCCTGCTGAGACTGACGTGGTCTGTGAACTGGTAGAAGATGAACTGATACTTGGGGACACAAGGAGAAAAAAATTTGGACATAACTCTGTTTGCATTGCAGTATCAAGTGATATGTTATTAATCAGGAATATGTCCAACTGGGAGGAGTGGACCTTTGTTGTTGATGAAGAAGAAGCAACAGCAACAGATAAAGAAGGGGGAGAGGATGGAACTTCCAAGGATGCAGCTGCTGCCGCGTTTGGAGAGGTTGGAACTTGAGGATTGCCCAAGGCTTAGAGCTGCCCCACAACAACTTGGCATGTGTTGACAAGTTGGAAAACTTGTGGCTGCTGACGCTGCACGAGAACTTCATGGGGAAGATTTGGATGTCTATAATTGGGTCCATCCAGATCCCGTTTCCACGGTCTTTCCTTCTCGCGGTAACTCCCAATCTCCCATCCATTCCTTCTCGCATTTCTCCTCTACTCCGTGGCCGTACCGGTCGCCGACCTCCAGCTCACAGCCATACCGCTCGCCCCGACCTCCCCCTCCCCGCCCTCCTAGTCGCCGCGTCCCAATGGATGACCGGCAGCGGCAGCTGCCCGTCTTGGTGGTCGGTAAGGAAGGCCCCCACGACGGCTGCGTTGGCAGCGGGCGTCGCCAGCGAGGAATGTCCCGTTTTTCCCTCCCGACTGTTCCCCTGCGCCGCCGTCTTCCCCACGAGCGATTGCCGCTGTTCCTCGCCTGCGACGCTCGTGGCCGCGCAGCCGTCATAGGGGCCTTCCTTGCCGACCTTGAACACGAGCAGCTGGCGCCGCCGGCCGTCCATCGGGACGCGGCGAGCAGGACGGCAGCGAGCTGGACGGCGGCCGGCGAGACCGGACGGGCGGAGGAGAGAAATGACAAGGAAGGAATGGGAGTTAACCGGGATTTCGGGAGAACGAATGACCCTGGAAACTGGATGGAATGGATCCTTGGGCGGGCGGGCACGAGCCGGGCCAGGGTAGAGTCGGGCCCATTCAGTACCCAGATGAAAAAACAATTATGAATAATTACTTAAATGATTGGTTGCTTTAATATTCGTGCTACAAAATAGAAAAGGAGTACCGGAGCAGTTATCTCAGAATAATATGACGATTAAAGATGCAAGGTGGCTTTCATTAACAAAAAAGGATGAAAGGTGACGACAGGCTGGCTCAATATTTGAATTCCGTTACATATATAATATGTATGTACTTTGCTTTCAATTTTTTCCCCTTCTTTTCCTTTTTTTTTTGGTGACAACTCACAGACTAATTTATCCTTAATGTTGTCTGGCTGCAGGACAGGATTGTGGAGACAAATACAATGTTCCAAGAGGTCCCTGGTAGCGGCCTAGCAGCATGCCGCATGCGTCCTCCTGTCAGTGTGAAACGTTGCTACTTAAGTCTGTCGGCTCTGTAATGTGGTTTATGCTATGTGATGCGATTGTCTATAGAGTGTCCATCTAGGATTCTATGTGGCTTTATACGGAGGCTTCAAAAGAAGCCTCCAATTAATAATAGTAAGATGCTGGACACCTCATACACATCAGGATGTATATACAGAACTGTTGGCCAGCCCTTCCCTGCCCTGCACACAGGTTCAAGCAAAGCGGACGACTGACATGTGGTCACGGCCTCACACGGTCACGTGCCGTTGTCGTGGTCGCGCTCCTCTATCTCCCTGTTAGCCTGTCTCCCTCTGCCGGAGCCGCAGCCACCGGCCTACGACGTCTTACCATTATTGGTAACATGCACCTATACGAACCCCAACCCTCCCATTGGCGCTTTATTCTGGCCAACACATCGAGTTTACGCTAGATCACATGGATGATCACCTACAGCAGCACCTACACACAAACAGATCAGACTGGTTTGGGAAACCGATGTAACACCCAAATTCCATCATGTAATAAATTGTAGCAACTTTGTTTTAGATTGATCTAAGGTTAAATGAATTTCTTTTTCTTTATTTAATTTGTGTCCTTAAACACTTAAACATTAATTAATTAATTTTAGTTCAATAAGTGTTTGTTGCATATCATGCCTTTGCATCTGTTTTTGTTTGCTTGAGTGATCTCAAACTCCTCTCAAATTCAAATCCTATTCAAATATCTCTCAAATTCTCCAAACCAAATTCAAACAAAGTTCAAACTAATTCCTTTTTCCCTCCCTTCCTCTTTTCTCATCTGGCCCGGCCCAAGTTCTCTTCCTCTCCCTTTCTCACGCCGGCCCAGCAGACGGCCCACTCGGCCCAGGCTCTCCCGCACTCTCTCTCCCGCTCCCTCTCTCACTGATTGCCGGGTCACACATGTCGGCGCCATCATCTTCCTCTCGCCGCTCGGCTCCCACCCGAGCCGCCGCACGCCGCAGTCACCGCGCCCCACGTCCTCGTCGCGCCCGCGATCCCCTCCCTCTTCACTCAGCGTCAAGGCCATCATCACTGCACCAGGACGCCTTCCCCTCCTTTACCCCCTCGACAACGGCTGAATTAACCTCAAGACCATCAATGGCCGAGAGCTCCACCCCCTCTTCAATTCCCCTCGGCCGAGCCCTCTCCAATCCCTCTCACCCCTCTATAAAACCCGTTGAAGCTCCCTTCTCGTGCACGAACACTTCCTACACCGAAACCACCTCTCACTCTTGTGCAATCGCTCACTGGAGCACATCATCGCCGCCGGCAAGGTTGCCATCATCGCCGTCTCGGTCCTTCCCCGCTCGTGCCTTTCTGACCCACCCTACCCATTTGGCACGTACGCAGGTCCTTCAGGAGCACATCCCCGGCACCTGGGCGACGCGACCGAAGCTGGACATCCATCTTCGTCGTTCGACCGGAGTTCACCGCCGCCCTTCTCGTCGCCGACCCATCCCCGCCTTTCAATCAGCGCCGCAAAGCCCTCTAGTGAGCTCGCCTTGGCCCCGACTTGCTCCCTGTGCCATTTATTCTTCTCCCCGTGCACCGTAGCGCTCAGTAGCCACAACTCCGGCGAGAAATCGCCATGTCCATGGCGGCGCCGCCACCTACCACTGTCGCCGGCCGCCGCGCCGTCCGATCGCCAACCAACGGCTCCGATTGAATCCAGCGTACCGGTCAAACCTGGTCAGACCGGTCGCCCTGTGTCTTTTGTTTAAGAGCCCCTGTACTTTTTGCTATTTAACCCGCAGTCCATGCCATGTGTAAAATATTCATACATATGCCCTTGGTTTATCTGTTTAGGCCCCTGATCTTTTGAATATTCAAACCCGCCGTCCTTACTCGGTTATATCACTTGCTTGCCCCTGAGATCTATGAATAATTGTGTTTTAGTCCTCGGTTTTTAATAAAACAGTACGCAGACTTTAGTTTTAATTGCATATAGGCCCCTGCAACCTTGTTTCTAGTGTATCTTCGTCGTTTTAAATCCGTTTTGGGTGATTCTTGCGGCCACGCGATCGTCTTTGCATGCTCTTTAGTTTAGGCTATTTGTTCTGTGTTTTTAGTACTGTTTGATGTACTGTTTTTATTTATTTTGTTGTATGTCTTGTGTGAACGTGTAGAGAACGTGCCGTTCGAGGAGGATCAGGAGCAGCAGCTATTTGAAGAGGACCAACGACAGTTTGTTGAGGAAGGCAAGTGGCCTCCCTCTACATGAACATTCTTTTTGTCCCATTTACATTCATGAAATTCACTTTTACTTTACTGTTATGCATTAATTTTGACGGGTCACCCATTAGGACATGACTAGATCTTTTTGCCTTGAACCTTGAATCACCTGGTTATATCATGGGTAGAAATGCTTAGCTTGCTTAAACTTGGGATGGTTCTGTTACCTTTTATGCAATGTTAATCATGATTTAAATATGTTGTTATATTCTTGCTTAATTACAAGATCATCATGATTAATTGGAACATGGAGAACCATCCAAGAAAACAGTGCAACCACAGTGTCACATGGCTCTGAACTTAGCTAATTAATTAGACTTGGGGTTGGCTAGTGGCCTTACCGAAAGGGCAAGGAGGGGGACGGTGAAGGGGTCATAGCCCGGTCCTCTCGGAGGAGTAGCCTTTGCTAAGGTACGGTCTCATTAGGGAGGGTTATGGACCTCACCGCGGCTGAAACTCTAGCGGGCTGCTAGTTAACTTTAGGTCTTTGTAAAGGCTTCGTAGTGAACCCTCGCCACTCACCAAAGGAAGTGTTTAAGGGCCTTGCAAACCCGGGCGACAAAGGGAACATGAGCTGTGGGTAAAGTGTACAACCTCTGCAGAGAGTAAAACTGATATATCATCCGTGCCCACGGTTAAGGGCGGTTTGGACCCTCACATGATAATTGAACTTAAACTTGATCTTAATTTGTGGTTCTTGGTCTTGGTGGAATAATTTTGGATTATCCTGCTTAATTTTGGGTTGGTATATACTTACATCTAGTAAATAGGTGCTTGCTAATAAAACTTGACCAACTAAAAGTGCTAACCGCATGAGCCTGAACCCCCTTTGATGGCCTTGCATATTCCCCCACTTGTTGAGTACCAACCATAAGTGTACTCACCCTTGCTAAACAACTGCTGTTCAGAAAATAACAATGAAGTGGAGTACTTCAGCGACTTTGATGAGTTCTAGGCGCGTCAACCAGTCAAGTGCCTGTGGATGAAGTCAAGGAGCTGTTTTATCGTTTTAGGATGTCGGTGAACGTTTAAGACCTTTGTGTCTATTAACGATGAGTGTAATAATGTTATGTACTCTTTTTTTTTACGCTTTTGAACATTGTCTTTTGATATACTCACTGATGACGTCAACATATGTGTGATGAACGGATCCTGGCACACATATGCGATGCATTCGATTTTGTCCTTAAAATCAGGTGTGACAACCGATCAGACCGCACTACTACAAAAAGCTGTTAAAAAGGTTTTAGTCCCGGTTGGGAAAAGCCTTTAGTCCGGATTCCCAACCGGGACTATGAATTCAGGACTAAAAGTTTCCTCTTTTAGTTCCACGTATACCTTTAGTCCCGGTTTATAGTACCACCTAGGACCAATAAGTTTTCCAAAAATAAAAAATGTGGGACCCCCGCCTGCTCGCCCCAGCTTTGGCCCAACCCCATTTGAGAATCGCCTAACCAACCCTTTGACAGTTGGCTTCGAGCTAGACTTCGGTACATGAAGAACAGGATCAGACTTGAAGGTAAATCCCAGCAGGGATAAGGCCAAAGGGGCCCCAAGTCGGCTTTGATCTTCTTCGGATTATTTCTATCGCCCTCACAGGAGAATAAATCGAGCAACCATCCGAGGGATCGATGAAGTAATCGAACAAAGCCATAGAGAAGAAAACAACAATTTCAAGGAGATGGAGGGGCGCGGACGATGTTCGAAGGCAATAGAAGAGAAGCTAAACACAGCACGTCACGAAGGTGTCATGTTATTTGTGTGGGCACGTGTAAATTTACCATTTTGACCTTTTGATATTTTTATACATATGTCACAAGGAACATGCCTTCTTTTCCAAGGGTAAAAATGGTACTCAAAATGTCCTTTGGCCTTTCTATATATAAATGGGGAGCCACCCCATACATTTAAAGGGTTGATTCCTCGAAATAAATAGTGAATTGTGGATTTATTTTCCACATTTTGCACCATAGCTTCGAGTTCATCATATTATCTGTGATCACCTTAGGGTTGTATCCCAACACGAGGCGCTTTGTGCTCTTCGCCTGCCTCTCCAGTGAGCCGTTTTCTCTCCTCGACCATGCTCCATATCTGGTTCAGCTACCCATCCTGTTAATCTGAGCAAAACTGCTAGATGATTGGAACGTTCACTACATGGACAAAAAAGATAATAGTGATGGGTATCACACTCACTCAGGTCGGGTCACTATTTAAGCAAGTTAGCGTGACAGATGACAATTGTGAGTGCTCTCATAACCCGTCACTTATGACTTAAGTGCCGTGTTTTTTCTATGCAATTGTGACTGCCGTGTTTTTTCTTCGGTGCCATCTCTTCATAGACTGTTACTAGTGATGAAATACTTTTTTATTAATAAATTTTTTCTTTCTCATATTTCTATTTTTTTACTAACATTCGTATGCACACTGACTAGCGATATTTTCTTGGTTCAAAAAGGGGTGGTGCACTTTGAGGATGATGAACGTGCCTAGCTGCACATGGTTAATTTATTTGTAGGCGTTTTACCATACTAATAATGAGTTATGGCTAAACGCTTTTGACGCAGCCCATCAATTGCAACACATGCAAGATAAGGCGTGGCCCAGATCGAGGTGTCCCAAACACGGAACGGATGGCATTATTATCACATAAAAGGGTAATTGTCACAAAATACGTATAAAATAATGGAGCCATGAGACACGACTTTGCGCCTCAGCAGCAAAGGACAATAATGGAGCCGACCAAGAAGGCCCGCCGCGTGCAAGTGGAGGAGGACGGGCACGGTGGCCCGAGCAAGGAGACCTTGACTACTCGCGAGGCCACCGAGTCAAGTCGCCGGCGGCCCCCACTCCACTCACCGGAGGTAGCTGTGAGCGCATACATTGGTACGTGTGGTTGCTGTGACCTGCAACCACTAAGACGCGTGAGCCCTGCCTCTGCATCATCAATTGCATGCTTTATCCTCCTAGAACTGAGGTGGCCACTGCACTCGCATTGCAAGCTCTGCTGACTGTTACACCAGAACCAACACTCTTGCAGTCCTTGCTTGTGGAGAATATTGGTGGATCTGTAGCCTAAGCTACATATTCTTCACAAGAGTTTACTTTCTTGAAGCCGAAGTGATGCCAATAAGAGAAGCAACACAGAGGATGCTTCAGTAAGAATTGCTCTACGGGCTTTCATCCTACTCCTTGGGTCTCTGCGTCATAACCTTTCAGTTTGGTAAGCTGGAATCCTTCAATTAGTCCATAAAGATTCAGATTTCGTCATCTTTACTTTCTTCCCATAGTTCATGGCTGATTTGCAAGAGTATTTGATTGCGCCCCATTTTTTTCTTTCAGTTGGACAGCTGAATGTCGCGAGTGAAAATTTACAGAAACACATACTCATCACCTTCTGCGCAGCTCTCTGATGAACGTCCTTCTTGATCTAAAATCCGGTATTTTTCAGGTTCAGTTCAGTTCATGTGTTTTTCTCGGTGCTTTCTGCTAAGCCTTTCTCTTGGTAATAAGCAATTGATTCTTTAAGAGATCTCTTCTTTTAACGAGCATGAACTTTGGTTCTTCATAAGAGTATAAGACTTCAGGCAAGTCACTTGTCTGATCTAGCGTGCATATCATGCAGGGATAGCAGAACCGTCCTGCTAGACAGTACACTGGCCCAGAACCAACACTCTTGTTTGGGGGGAAATATTAGCGGATCTGTGGCCTGAGGCCTGAGCTACATAGTTATTTTTCACAAGAAGTTCATTTTCTTGATGCTGAAGTGATGCCAACAAGAGGAGGAACAGAGAGGACGCTTCAGTAGGATTTTTTTACTTCGGTTTTGATCCTCCTCCTCTGTCTCTGCATCATATCCTTTCAGTTTCATAAGCTCCAATTCAACAGGTAATCCATAAATATTCAGATCTCGTCATCTTCTTCTCTTACTGATTGTGCACCATTTTCTTTTTCTTCCTGTTAGACAGAGCCAATAAGAGGAGGACCTTCAGCCTGCTGGCTAATAGCAGTGCAAGTCTAGTTCCTTCTTCCTTGTCACGCCCTGCGAGTTCTGCAAAATTCCTTGTCACTCTTAGCTGGTAAGGGATAGCCACACCTCTGAACTGAGATTTTCTTTCATTGTTTCCATTTACAGGTTTAGCTGTGTGATTTCCGGTTCACTGCACTGGTATTGCAAGCTTTGCAGACTCATTGTTAGTCCAGAACCAACGCTCTTGCTTGGGGAAAACACTGTTGGGTCTGTAGCCTGAGGTACATACTTTAGTGTTCACAAGAGTCCATTTTCTGGATGCTGAATTTGTGCCAACAAGAGACAGAACACTGATGGTGATGCTTCAGTAGGAATTGCTCCTTGGGCTTTCATCCTACTCCTTTTTTTAGATAATGGAACAAACGTCCCAGCCTCTACACCATCCAGGATGGTGTACACAGCAGTTCACAGCAGTTCATTACAAGGGGGGGAGCACTTAGGCTCACAAATGGCACTAACAAGTGCAGATAAAAGGCACCAAAAAGGTTCAGCGAGAGTTTAGACGACTAGACAGTAATCCTATTCGAAAACTTCCACCCGAATTTGGCAAAAACCTCCATGACAACCGTCTCCAAGAGACGACACGCATTCTTCAAATTTGCTCTTGCATCCTCGTCTTTAAGCAGCAGTGACCAAGTGCGAGTCCAATGTGTAGCCCTGAAGATTACCTGCATGAACGTGTTAGACTTAGAGCGATTGAATACCATATCATTTCTATTCAACCAAATAGCCCAAACAATAGCTGTTAGACCCACACAAATCTGCTCTTTTAAAGCCGGCTGAAAACCAGCAAGCCATGGTCCAAACATGTTTGCTATGCTAGTAGGCGGTTGAATTCCAAAGGTGATATGAATTGTATTCCAAATAAAACGAGTAAAGTGGCAGTTTATGAAAAGGTGTTCAATAGTCTCATGAGAGCTACAGGAACAACAGCTTAAGCTTCCTTTCCAGTTTCTTTTTGCAAGATTGTCTTTAGTGAGAGTTACTCCATTTTTGATATACCACAAGAAAATTTTAATTTTAAGTGGTATCTTGATCTTCCAAATTGGGCACCTGCGGGGGACTATGCCCTCTTTAATCATTGTCATATACATCGAGCGGGTTGAGAAAACACCACTCTTATGTAAGTCCCAAATGAAAATGTCTCTAGTGCTAGTAAGCTCAATTGTTAAAACTGTTGTTACTAGTCTATACCAGGAGTTCAAATTGTGACCGCTAAGCGCCCTTCTGAAAGAAACGTTTAACGGAGTGGTGCTTAGCACTTCGGCCACCGTTGCGGTCTTCTTTCTCACTATATGATAGAGGTTGGGGTAGGCTAATTTAAGAGGTTGATTTCCTACCCACGTGTCCTCCCAAAATCTAACTTCCGTGCCGCTATTTATCTTGAAATGACCGCATTGTAAAAATTGGTCTTTCACCTCCATAAGTCCGGACCAAAACTGGGAGTCCCCTGCTTGTTTTTTGGCTTGAGTCAGCGTTTTATTTGACAGGTATTTCCTCCTGATGAGGTTTTGCCAAATGCCTTCCTCATTAATTAGCTTGAAAAGCCACTTACTCAACAGGCACTTGTTTTGAATTTCCAGGTTTTGAATGCCAAGACCTCCACAGTCCTTGGGCCTACATAGGATACTCCACTTAGTGAGCCTATATTTCTTCTTATGTTCATCACATTGCCAGTAAAATCTAGAGCGATAATAGTCTAGTTTTTTGAGGACTCCTTTAGGTACTTCAAAGAAAGAAAGCATATACATTGCTAGGCTAGTAAGAACTGAGTTTATTAAAACTAGTCTTCCACCCACCGAAAGCAACTTCCCTTTCCAACTACTAAGCTTTTTCTGAAATTTTTCCTCAATTATTAGCCAATCCTTATTGGATAATTTCCTATGATGCATAGGGATACCAAGGTATTTGAAAGGAATGCAACCAGTATTGCACACAAAAAGCCGTGCATATTCATGGTCGAACTCCTTTGCAACCCCATAACAGTACAATTCACTTTTATGGAAATTTATTTTGTGTCCCGATAAATGCTCAAAGGTACTTAACACTAGTTTAAGGTTTTTGGCATGGTCGAGGTCGTGTTCCATAAAGAGAATTGTGTCATCGGCATATTGGAGAATTGAGAGTCCTCCATCCACTAAGTGAGGTACGACTCCTTTGAAATCTCCATTATTTTTAGCTCTCTCAATAAGAATGGCCAACATATCGGCGACTAAGTTAAACAGGATCGGAGACAAAGGGTCACCTTGCCTAAGTCCTTTCTTGGTTTGAAAATAATGGCCAATGTCATCATTTACCTTGATACCGACACTGCCACCTTTTACTATTTGGTCGATCCAATTGCACCACTGCGGAGAAAAACCTTTCATCCGTAGTGTTTGTTGGAGGAACGACCAATTAACCTTGTCATAAGCTTTCTCAAAATCAAGTTTCAGGACGACGCCATTAAGCTTCTTCCTATGCATCTCATGCAAGGTTTCATGTAAGATTACGACTCCCTCCATGATATTCCTCCCCGACATGAAGGCCGTTTGGGAAGGTTTAATGACTTTTTGTGCTACTAGAGCCATCCGGTTTGTCATTACCTTAGTAAAAATCTTGAAGCTCACGTTAAGCAAGCATATAGGTCTAAACTGTTGGATTTGCTTGGCCTCATTTAGTTTGGGGAGAAGTGTGATGATGCCAAAATTAAGACTAAACAGAGGTAAATGTCCTTTGTGAAACTCATGGAAAAGTGATATTAAATCATCCTTGATAATATCCCAAAAGACTTGGTAAAATTCAGCCGGGAAACCATCGGGTCCCGGGGCCTTGTTATGTTCCATTTGGAAGATCGCCTTCTTGACCTCATCCTCCAAAAAAGGTGAGGTTAGGATCTCATTTTCCACATTGGTTACCTGTGTGATGTCACTTCTATTCGATTCAATCAAGGTAAAATTGTTTTGTTCCGAAGCACCGAAGAGTCCCTTATAGTAGTTGGTGATGAAACGTTTAAGATTGTCATCACCCTCTATTATGCCCTCTTCCTGCTCCAATCGAAAAATCCTTGTTTTCCTGTGCTTCCCATTTGCTACTAGTTGGAAATACTTGGTATTGCAATCACCTTGTAGCAACTTAGTTGCTTTGGCTCTTTGATACCATTTAATTTCCTCCTCCCTGAGCAGCTGTACTAGACGCTGTTTAAGGCACTGCTTTAAATCAAGTTCTTGAGCGCTAAGCACTTGTGTTTCGGCCTTTTTGTCTAGTTGGTCGGCTTTCTTGATTAATTCCTCCTTTTCTTTCTTATATTTACCACTAGTGTTTTTTGCCCAACCCCTTAGGAATTGCCGAAGTTTTTGAATTTTAAACTGCCATTTCTGCAATGGTGTTCGTCCTCGAGTCTCATTTTTCCAAACTTGTGCCACTGACTCCGAGAAGCCCTCTCTTAGTAGCCAACAGAGCTCAAATTTAAAAAACGGTTGTTTATTAGAGTGGGTTCCATTCCCCGTACTCAGTAGTAGCGGGGTGTGGTCAGAGATGTCTCTATTTAGCGCTTGGACCGTGGACAGTGGAAACTTTGCCTCCCATTCGGTAGTAACCAGGATTCGGTCAAGAGTCTCATATGTCGGTATGGTCCTAGAGTTTGCCCATGTGAATTTCCGATTAGATAGTTCCAATTCCCTTAAATCCAAGCTGTCTATGACTGCATTGAAAAGGAAAGGCCATCTATTATTGTATTTATCATTATTTTTCTCTTGTGGGTTTCTGATGATATTAAAATCACTGCCTACAAGAAGAGGCAAATTTTCTTTGGCACAAGTTTGTACTAGTTCCGCCAGAAATGATTCTTTAAAATCGTCTTGAGCAGCCCCGTAGACTGCTACTAAAACCCAACGGAAGCCATCATTCTTGTTCCGGAGGTGGAATTTCACATAGAAATCACCTTCGTCGATGCTTCCTATGTCCAGCACTTCTAGATTAATACCTAGTAAGATACCCCCCGATCTGCCGTGGGGTTCCGACCAGTGCCAAAGAAAATCGCGGCCGGCGCAAATATTATTTAAAGTGCCTTGTGGGAAATCCTTTTTCCCAGTTTCTAGTAGAGCGATGAAGTCTAGCTTCTCTTCTCTACTAGTATCCGAAAGGAACCTAAATTTAGCCAAGTCACTAAGACCTCTGCTATTCCAAAAGATTCCTTTCATTTTGCACTTGACTTGTGTTTTTTAACTATCCTAATTTTGGCAGAACCTTTCTTTCTAGAGGGGCATTTTGACTTATTTTTCTTGAAGACGGTTTGGAAATCACAACTCAGGTGATCACTGTCCTCATCCATTACCTCCTCCACAAAATCACCACATAAGTGACTAAGAGTAAGGTTTTCAAAATCAAAGTCCTCTTCCTCAGTATTTTCTAATTGGTCTCTGCCCGAAGTTTGATCATCCACTAAAAGATCAGGTTTTGATTCTAAA
>CM014277.1:78161036-78173176 GCA_004135705.1 Alloteropsis semialata
TGTGATGGGCTTGTATTACTCGTACTTTTTGCAAACTTGTAATGTGAACAGCTGCATTTACTGTTATGTGCTTTGTAAAGCCATTATGAAACTGATCTCTTGTTTTGTCATTGCTAAGCTGATACTTTAGCTAAGCCATAGAGTATCGGTTGCTACTGGGACCAAGTCGTTTAGGAGAGCTGGAGGCTACATCTCCTGCAGTTGGTTTTTTTAATGCAACAGGTGGGGTTAAACCCCTACTGATTATACATATAAAAATATTAAGTTTATGAGAGTACAGCAGAGAATCAAAAGACAAAAAACGAAAAGAAATAGATCAAAGCAACTAAGAAAGGTTGTGCAGCCATTCTGAAATCGCCGGAGATATTTCTTTTTCACTCAAGAGGATGTTTGCCAGGGTGATTGCCAGTTGCCAATTCGGCGCTTGTGTGAGCTGCAACCTGCTGAGACTGACGTGGTCTGTGAACTGGTAGAAAAAGAACTGACTTGGGGACACAAGGAGAAAATAATTTGAACATAATTCTGTTTGCATTGCAGTGATATGTTATTAATCAGGAAATGCCCAACAGAAAAAGAAGGAGGGAGAGGATGGAACTTCCAAGGATGCAGCTGCTGCCGCGTTTGGAGAGGTTGGAACTTGAGGACTGCCCAAGGCTTAGAGCTGTCCCACAACAGCTTGGCATGTGTTGCCAAGTTGAACAACTTGTGGCTGCTAAGGCTGCACGAGAACTTCATGGGGAAGATTTGGATGTCTATAATTGGGCATGAAGACCTATTTTGGTACCGCTTGGTACCTTTTCTACGTACCTGGTACCTCTGGGTACCTCTTATGTCTCAATTATCGGATTTAGCCTGATGGATGATTCTAATTTATTTTAACCATTGTAAAATTCCTCATATTATGTATCTACTTTCCTTTCAATTTTGTCCCCTTTCCATTCCTTTTTTTTTGTCACAACTCACAGACTAACTTATCCATAATGTTGTCTGGCTGCAGGACAGGATTGTGGAGACAAATACAACGTTCCAAGAGGTCCCTGGTAGCAAGCAGCCTAGTGCAGCATGCGTGCTCCGGTGGATGGTTGTGTGCCACAATGCGTGAAACGATCCGGATTTTCAAATACGAGAATCCGAATCCCTGTACCATTGTGATAGTCCCAGAATCAACAGCTATCACGTACAGAACTCATTTCAGCTGGATATCACATCCATACAACGAAAACAATCATCAGAGTTAGCTTACAACAAGGATATACAACGGAAAGCGTACTATTACAAGCCCCTTGGGCTAAGCGACAATGTGAAAACCAACGCAACGGTAACTAGGCTTCACGCCAGCTTCATCTTCAGGGCGCCACTTCCACAGGCAACACTTGAGCATAGCACAGCAACCTTCTCACCAACTCCACCAGAGTTGGTCTTGCACTTCGAGTCTTCACCTGTTCATTCACAAACTGCCCCCAAGGATTGGGACAGGTCCGTCACCATCTGTATGCAAGCTTTAAGGTAGCCTATTCTAAGGATATCAAAATATACAAGGAAATATAGCTGAGGTTTCCTATGCAGCAGTAGCATCTCCATCCCAAAACCATTCTCACAACACCACGATCAGTCCTGGCGCACCAGGTACCCGTCACCAAGCATCTTCCACTCTTCACTCTCTAGGCGATGCGAAAGCTCCCACCCTTCGCATCTCAACTGCCCGAGGCAGGCCCTACTCTAGAGGGGAGGCCCTAAAACAATGGCGGAAAGGGAGGTGGCAAGGTCGTCCTTGACCGTGGACACGGCTTTACGTAAAGATTATACTCTGCAGAGTTTATACACCTGGACCCACTCGGGCTGCAAGTCGGTCATGACCCAACTGAGACACAACCCACAGCACAGGCCCTAGCCAGTGAATGGTACCCTCCTGCTTTTCCCGGCTTAGGATACACTGAAGACGCAACTCGGTGTCCGAGAACTGTGATGGCCTCCCCCGCGGTGGCCAAGTCCCGGGGTATGAGCCTCCTTCGGGGGAACAAAGGTCATCGCCTTTTCCCCCACACACTTCCGCTAACTCCTTACAGTCCGGGTACCACACTTAACTAGGCTGGCTGGAACACCCTCAGTAGGTGTAAGTGGTGTGCACGGGTTTCCTTGCTCCAGGGCCAATCCAACTCGGTTTTTGGTGCCGGGGTGAGCGTCACCATCAAATAGCGTATCCACCTCTAGTGGTCCACACGCGCACCCATTACAGGTATTGCAGCCAAACTCCTCAAGTAGCACAAGATCATGTACCCGCCACAGGTACACCACAGGATGCGCCCTAGTTCACACCCCAAGCCCTCGATCCGAGATCGAGTTAATCTGCTCACCCCCGCGAAGTTCCCAAAACCCCTTACTCCTTTCCCGGGTTTTCGCCCCACACACGCCAAGAATCCTAGCACATCCATCCCATAACACATGCAAGCATCGCATCAAAGTAAAGCAGGTTTAACAAGGAATATGGTAATAAAACGGGCTATGCAATAGGTCAAGTGTCATCATCATCATGCGAGAAAGTAAAGCGCTAGCATACTAGTAGCGATGCCTAATAGGATTCAAAAGTAGGATGGGCGTGGACACCTGAGACTTTACAATCCAAACTCATCTTGATGTAGTCGTACAAGTCTTCACCTGCCGAAGTCCAAGTTGATGGAGTCAACGAAGTCTTCTAATTCTTCCTCAGATCCTAGCACACGTTTGCATAAATAAATAACGGCATCTAATGCGAATAAACTCCAAATAAGAAGCAATAAGAGCTAAAAACACCAAACCTCACGCTAACGGGTAGTTCATAATTTTAGAAGAATTCTGAAACTGGTTTCACATTAATCTGAGCTACGTTTGATTTTATATGATGTTCATTTAATAAAACCTTATCTAGAGTTCCGCAAAAGGAAAAGAAAACAAGCTGTCACGTGGCCACACCGAAATGCGCCACATGCCAGGCCCGGGTTAGTCGTGCTAACATCATCATGATGTCATCACATGGGATTAGTATCAGACATCGGTAGTGGGCCCTACAGATGTCGGGGTGGGCCAAGTCAACAACAAGGGTTGATATGGTCAACGGCTCAAGATTCGGTCAGCAGTCAAAGCTGGTTAGCGGCCAAGTTAGTTGGCTAAGTTAGTAAACAGTTAGCGGGCCCCATGCACCATTGTATGGGTCTCATCGGTCAGGTGGCTAGGTTGATCAAGTCAGTGGGCTACACATGCCATCATGTGGGCCCCCGTAGTGTTAGTGGTTGCAGAGAACAATTAGTGGGCCCGACTTATTAGAAGATGAGCCTGAAATATTAGTGGGCCGATACGGACTGTTAGCGGTTTGAGCTTGACGGGATGTCGGGATCGATGTGGGTGGCGAAGGACCAGAACCTAGGTGGTTAAAGCGCGGGCACATGGTTCACCATGGTCGCGGAGCGATCAACAAGGGATGATGACAGGGCGCTTCGGAACAGGCAAGGCAAGGCTCTGGGCAGGGTCATCACTTGGGCTGATTCGGCTTATCGCGAACACGTGCGGGCTCATGGTCGTCCAGACAAGGATGCGAGCGTCGGGTAATGGCTCGGCACAGCACGGCTTGGAGGGTATGTGGGCTGCGCAACGCGAATCCGTAGCTTGGCTTTGGACAAGGGAGATCGGCGAAGGCTAAGGACAGGAACGCGTGGGATATCGGTAGTCCGAGCCCGCGGTCTGCACAACATGGCTGTGGTAGCTTCGGTTGGACAAGGACCGGGGTTACACGCATCTTCCTTACTCCTTGCATCCATGGTGCTGTACTGCTGTACCGGCCAACATGAGCAGCACACGTACAGGACCATGCAAGGCAAAAATGGCCACAGGATTGAACTACTACCTGTAGAAGCTAGCTGGTGGATTGATCCTAAAGCAAACCTATGCACGAACTGAAGCTCCACAAGGCTGCTGGTCGGTCAAGACAAGGATGCGCAGGAACATGGTGAGTGCAAGCACTCACGGTGGCCGGCGTTCTGGTCATCGGCACAGCACAGGTAAGGGTCGGCCACAAGGGTAGGCCAGGGCAGCAGCAGGGCAATGTCTGCAGGTTTGCCGGGCAGGTGTTCGGCAAAATGCATTGGAGGCATTCACCTGTGGTTCAGGTCTGAGGGCGCGGCACGAAGGCAGATCAGGTCAGCGCGCACGGCAGGAGGGACAAGACTGGGCTGCAGAGCAGCGGCGAGGCAAGGCAACGGCGACAGGTAGCTGGTCATCTGGGTTGGGTCAGCATACGCAGGACGGAGGGCTCAACGGCGAGCGCGACAGCAGCGGCAGCTGGACAGCCGCACGGGGACAGGTTCAGGCATATCGTCGAACAGGTCGTGGGCAGGGTGGAAGGCAGACATGGCAGCTTGGGCAAGACAAGGTAAGGCGAGACCTCGGGTCTGGTTCAACAGCGACGGTACCTGCACAAGACGCGGCTCGAAGGCACGCGACATAGAGCAGCAGCAAGGCAGCTAGGCATATCATCGAACACCTTAGGGGCGAGGTCAAAGGCAGCCATGGTTGGGTTGGTCTGGACATGGGTTGGTCATGGGAGCAACGGTTCCTGCACAGGGCACAGCAGCACGACAAGAAGGTCGGCGCACACACACAGGCATACAGGCACACAGGTCTTCTCATGGCCGGAACAGCAAAAGGGGCAGCACGGGGAGGTCATGGTGGTGCTCACCTAAGGCTTGAGGGCGAGGAGGTCGGCATGGTGACGAGGCAGAGCAAGGACGGCAGCGCTTGCGGTTCAGCTCGGGGGCAGCAAGGTCGGCGGGTTGGGTCCTCCACTCCTCCTCTTCCTCGTGCCGCGGCAACCTCCATCCTCTTCTCCACCTCACTTCCCAAGGCGCTCCAGCGGCTCGTGGTACAGCTCGGCGCAGAGGCGAAGAAGGCGTGGACGAGGCAGAAGCAGCAGCAGCAGCAGCAGCAGCTCGCGGTACAGCTCCGGCTCGGCGACAGCTTGATGGTGCTCGCGGTCCGGGGCGGCGCGGCCCTCTCCTTCCTCCTCGGCAGCGGCAGGACAACAACAGCGGCGGCGGCGGCAGCGGACGGCGGGGCGTGGGGCGACCTCCAGCTCTCTTCCTCGGCATCCTCTCCTCCAGCCCCTCGACTCCTCTTCTCTCCTCCCTCCCTCTCTTCCTGCGCGCACGCGGCGGTGGCTTGGTGGAGAAAACCCCAATCGGGAGTTTGGGCAGGGAGCGGCGGCGACAGGGCTTTTGTAGGGGCTCGGTGCTAGGGCTTCGCGAGGGGGCAAGGCAAGGGACGGTGGTGATCCTAGGCGTCCGTGCTCGGGACATGCGGCGCGCATCCAGATAGCTCGGGCTTGCGTGCAGCGCCTGCTAGCTCGGAGCTCACGCGACGAGCGCGTGCGCAGCCGCAACAGGGAAGGAAAACAGGAGCAGCAGCCGTTGGGCCAGCAGGTCAGCGAGATGATGGTCGGGCTTCACGTGGTTCGTCTGGGCCCTTGCAGGTCACGGCCCAAACAAGGTTAGGGGTTACGTTAAAAGCCTAGATTGCTGGTAGTTAGCCGGCTGGGCCAAGGTTAGCAGGCTGGTTAGATTAGAGTGCAAGTTAGTTAGGGGTGGGTTAGTAATTAGCTTTAGTTTATATTTGAATGTGAACTCAAATATAAACACACTCAAAAAGCCGAAGAAAAGCCAAATCACACTAGCTTAAATTTAACCTAAGCAAAATTAAAAGGTCAATTTTAATTTCTTAGGAATTTAGGGAGATTCACAAGAAGGTAATCTAAAGTGTTTTCACGACAATGCAAGCAAAAATTTTGAAATCCACATTTTTGCATTTAAGAAACATTCCGGAAAAATCCGGGATGTTACAATGCGTCAGCTCGCCGTGCTAGCTGGCCGTCCCGCTCGCGTGCCTATTGCCTCACGATGTGAACCTTGACAAAACCCACCGCCGATAGTGGTCGAGGTCGGGCGTTACCGATCACATTGGCCGACAGCATAACACATACGGTTTCATAGAAGAATGTTTGTTTTCAGTTTGAAAAATCCAAACAGTTTTTTCCTCTTAACTGTCTGCTTTTTAATAGATATTAAGACGCAATAGAACCGTTTGTTAACCTGATCGAGTCCCACAGACGGTTTAAGCAACATTCTTTAATAAAGACAGGAGCACCGCGACATAATATAAGGGCATGTACAACGGTTAGACAGCTGCTGTCTATTTGTGTCCATATAAGCAAAACTGTCCTATGTGGCAGCAATTAAATGAGGAGGGAGAGGATTGCCGTCGTTTCGTTCGTCTACGGCGTTTTCTCGTGCTCCGATGTGTATCGCCGGCTCTCGCCCCCGTTGTACAGTCCGTTGCGACTGGTCGACGGCGACGAGGATCTACTGCGCTCGGGCGCCCGCGCGTGCGAAGATTTCCTTTCCGCGGCAAGCTGCGCGCGCAACCGAGCCCCAAATCCCTCGCTCCCGCGCGTTTCTCCTCGCTGAATCTTCCGCTTCAGAGATCTTTCCCCAAATCACCCGCTCCCGAACCCTAGCAGCGACGGCGGCGATAACGACCATGAGGAAAGAGGCGAAGCAGAGCAGTGCGGGTGGATCTCCGACGCCAACCTCCTCCACTGGCCTTCACCAAGCTCCCTGAACGGCGCCGGCGACAACTGCTTCTTCAACGGAGCCGATGGATTCTTCAACGGAGGCGGCACATTCTTCAGTGGCGGCGGCGGCATGACGACGGTGCATCTGCAGAAGTGCACTGGGAACGTTGTGACAACAGCTGCGGCAGATCCGAATACCGCGTGGTCACGCGGCGACTCCCCCTGGGGTGATCAGGTGCAGCTGCATCCATCGACATTCTTCACCAATCGTAGCACCTGCCCATCGATGAGTGCTTCCTCAATGTTCAGATCTGGCTACCAGGTAACTCACCACTCCTAATTTTTCTTTAGATCCGGCTGCCAGGTAACCCAGCTCCCAATTTTTGCTGAGATTGCTGATAGAAACTAGTGATGGCAGGGACTGCAATCAATTTTTCAGCCTTTGTCGTCGATGCATGTAGAGTGAGAGGAGGTTCTAGCCAGTTCAATTAGAATGTACAATTTTGAGCACAAAAGAGGGATTTAATTTGCAGGTGTACTACATAAATGTTTAGTATTGATCGTCTTTTCTAAAATCGACTGAATATAGTAATTCTATGCTAATGTTTAGTTGGCCAAATTAGTTATTGTACTTGTTCAGTTAACAGAGAGTCTTTACTTCCTTTAGCTTGCCACAATGATAATTAGCTTTACTGATTAGCAGAGAACGTGCAAATTAGAATTACAACAACTTTGTAAATGTGCCATGTATGTTTGAAACCAATAGTATGCGACCTTGGACTGAATTTTGTAAATGTGACATGTTCAGTTAACAGAGGAACTAGATAATTGTTCACCGTTGAAGAAAAGGTTGATCATGTGAATACAATGAAGTGTTAAAAGAAGAAATTATTTGCTGATTCTAATTAAGGTATGACATTCTTATTTGGTGGCTTATTTTTGTGGACATGATCATGTTCTGCTGTTCCTATTCAATGGCTTATTTTTGTGCCAATCTTGCAGGTCTTCAGTTAGGCATTCTTATGTTTCAGCACTTGATGAGGGAAGGTCTGCAGCCGTATGAATTCACCTTTGGTAGTTGTTTGAGTGCTTGTGCAGCTACGCAATCACTGAAACTTGGACGGCAGATGCATGGAATATTGCTAAGAAGTGGTTTTGATTTAAGTGTAAAAACCAGTGCCTCACTCATTGACATGTATTCAAAATGCGGCTATTTTGGCATGGGAATCCAAGAGCAGCTATTGTCCTATAATGATGTACGTTTGGAGTTTATTGATGTAATATATTATTTATGCTTCTCTAAGTGAATTGTGTGATTTATTTGAATATAATATGTATTCTCTTATGCAAGCACAAAAATGGCTACAGAGATCCATTTTATAGTTGATCACCATGATTTATGTGCTCATGGATGAATTAAATAGTTTGCAGACAGCTAAAAGGACAGCTCATTGTAGAAGCTGTCTTTTTACCTGTCTGTGTGTGACATGGCAAGTTAAATAGACAGCAGCTGTCTAAACAGTTGTACATGCCCTAAGAAGAAGGTGCCACATATTAAAAGAAACGAGGCGCAAACCGAATAATGCATGATTAATTGAGGCTAAAACCATAAACTCCTCAGGCTAAGTGCCTAGCTCAATGTAACACCCCAGGTATCATGCAACTCTGGATGCTACACACCTGCACTATAAAATGCTGAATAAGAAATTTTGACAGCATATACCCATAAATAAGCACGATGCGGAAGCAACCATAGATATATTAAATCTAATGCGTGATACGCCAACAAAACAACTCTAAACTTTATGAAACATGAATAAGGACACTTAAGAAAAACTCAAACTTCGAAGAATACATCTTAGCATTATGAGGTGCCGTGAAAAGAAACACTACAAGGTAGCGTCCATGCCCAAGTTGTTGGATCCACACTTTCAATAATTTTATTTGTCACAACATTAGTACTCCCTCCATTTCAAATTATTATTCGCTGTTGACTTTTGCTCATAACGTTTGACCATTTGTCTTACTCAAAAAATCAGGTAGTAAGTATTGTTTATTTTATTTGCGATTTACTTTATCCCTAAAGGTACTTTACGGTTGCTTAGAGCTTTTTGGAGGAAGTTTATACGGTCTTGATGAAGCAAAATGAGTTAGCGAGCAGGCGACTGGATGAGTGATTGATCGCGGAGAAGTTTGCAATATGCTCCAAAACCTCACCAAGAATTTATAATTTCAAGCGAGACAAGTGGATCAATCAGACTAATTATTAAAAGAATGTTCGTGTAAATCAAAGCACACCTACAATCCGCTGTCGGGCCAGGGGGACAGGCATCTATTTCTATTTGGGGAATTAATTAAAAGCATGGATTATTCTCCTAGTGTTTGCCGCCGCAGAAGCAGAACAAGCTGAACCTAGCTATGTAAGCAATAAACTTATGACATATGATCCCTTGTTCCAGTCAGGGCATCGAGAGCAGGCATCGCCATTAACAGTACGTCACCTGTCACCTGCTACCCATAATTTCTAGAATGTTGCTCAGCATTCTTAGCAGCAAATCCGATGGATCTGACCGTTGGGTAGTGATAGTTTTTTTTTTTGTTAAGAGTATATATATATATGCTCACTCTTAGTCAAGTGATTGCCAGAATTCTCCCAAGGTAAACTTGATCGTCAACAAATCTGCCCATAGTCTTCTTCAACGTTCTAACTTCCACCAGATAAGAAGCAATGGCGCCTTCACAAATGAATCTCTCTACCGTCCTCCTAATCGTTGTCCTCCTACCCGTCGTCATGGCAGCTCGTGGTATGTACACGTGCACATGCATGAACTATATGTTGCAAGCGGCGATGCGGTTTGATTAATCTTTTGCTACTTAAAAGTTGTTTGATACGCCTTCGACACTTGTTGCATAAATGTCCATGCCTGGATCTGAAGTTCTGAACCATGCAGAGTCGGCGTCCGCTGGGAAATATGATTGCCTTGAGCAGCACCTGAGCGGCAATTTTAAAGGGGCATGCTGGGGATTGTTTAGCGACCCCGCCTGCTTGCGTGTATGCCTAGAAGAAAGCAGCTTCAACGTTGATGGCTTCTGTAACCTTTTACAATGCTGGTGCAAAAGCAGATGCAGCGCGTCTGATCCTGTTGCTGCTGCTATCGCTCCGATCTGGCATTGATACAATGATCCTTGCCAGAGCAATGATCCGATCCTTCCAAGCCCTCGTGTAATAATAGTATAGAACATTGTAGGCTCTGTGGTACCTACCGGATGCTTACTTATTTTATAAAAAATAAAATTGTTGTGGACTTGCGCAACAAAAAAAAAGGATTTTCTTGTGCATATATCGTTGACGACCGAAATTCATACGTCATGGAAAACTGGACCATCTAGTTTCCTAAAACCATAATACATCCAATTTTGGGGAAGTCTTCAAATAAAAAATGGATTTCAGCATTCATAGCTCACGTTGAGCTTGAGCCCATAGAAATGCAAATGTTGATAGCTAATTTATTCTCCGGATAAGAGAGTTAAGCTAATTATGAAATCTGCACCAGGGGAAAACAAGATTGTACGGTTTTGGTTGTAAGAAATTGATGTGAGCTGATTCTGAGCGCATCTCTCGAGGCAAGACCTCTCCACCCTATATATATGAAGGAAAACTGCCAGTTGAGGGTATCCAATCGATCAAAATCACATGTACATTATCTTGCTAAGTTTTGGTAGCTTTGCCCTCCTTTCAAAACCATAAATTTTGTTCTTGAAATTGCCGGGGTGATTTTGTCGAAAGATTGTCCATGCTCAGCACATGAAAATGAATGATGTCATCCTTATTTGAATCACAAGGATAGTTTAGAAAGGTAAAACTAAATTTTAGAAATGACGTACTGGTTAAGCATGCTTATTTGGTTCTGCTATACTCTAACTTGTCTTTCCTCAATCAGTCCATGACATGGACTATGCTGTGTTTCTGGAACTTCGGCTTCTTCTTGAGCGGTGGAAAACACTAGGGGGTTGGGCCATTCTTTAATTATTCCCTTCCTGCGGCCCATGTTGGTGCCAAAGAAATTGCACCTCTGAGGCTGTTGCTGTTGCTAGCGCTCCCATCCGGCATTGACAATGATCCCAGCTGCCTGAACAATGATCCGATCCTTCCATGCCCTGGTGTAATAATAAGATATAATATTGTATGCTCGGTGGTACCTACTGGATGCTTACTTATGTTGTAAAAAATAAAATTGTTTTGGACTTGCGCAACAAAATAAATTTGGATTTTCTCGTGCAACATATTCTTGACGACCAAGTTTCCCACGTCAGGGAAAAATAGGAACATCTAGCTAGTTTTCTATAACCAGAATATCCAATTTTGGAAAAGTCTTTAAATACAAATGGAATTTCAGCATTTCGTCGCTCACGTTGAGCCCACCAAAATGTATATATAGATTGCTAGTTTAATCTCTGGATAAGAGGGTTAGGCTAATTATGAAATCTGGACCAGGGAAAAACAGGATATTCCGGTTTTGATTGTGAAAAACATACGTGAGCTGATTCTGAGCGCAACTCGATGTATTTGGATTCTTCACGAGGCAAGACCTCCCATATGGTTAATTTTATTTTGAACCCATTTAATTTTTTATTTTTGGTTTTCAAAATTATTTTCGCTAGCTGTCACTTAATCAACGCCACCTTTTCAAAATTGGCTATGAAAATGGGTTATAGATCACCGCTAGTGAAAATCATTCTGTAGTAGTGACCGTTACATAGGATCATATATAATTAAGTGGTATTAGTTCAACCAACTCTTTTATGTCCATAAGTCTGAGTTCATTTAATGACTTTTTGAAGTGAACGCATTACCGGTGAATCTACTACACTAAATGTTTGCTCATGTTATCATACATAACAACACTTCATTACTTTACTTGTGTGCATTGGATCAGAAGTGCATACATACTCTATACCTAAATACCAAGAGCTTCACACCTCCACCTGCTCCTATAAATGCTGACAAACAATAATACAAAAGAACAACATATGCTCTCTACACACAAGTGATTGTGTAGTGTAGTGAAGAAGGTTGGAATGTGCGAGGCCTCAGGTCAAGGGTTCGAAACCCGGCGGACGCATATGGTCATGTGTCAAAAAAATTCCAAAGCCTAGTATTAGTCGGCTTGGTGGGTGGTTGGGTTTTTTTTACTTTTTCTTCATCTTTTGTTTTCTTCATCTTCATGTGCAATTTTTTGGCGCAAAAAGTAGGAGCGAGCCTCTGACCTCCCCCCCTCCAAACCAAACTCGCCCGCACCCACAAACTCTTCTATAGTAGTGTGAGATAATAACCTCAAGACATCGCCTACGTACATCTTGGGAGACCTTGTTATATGAGTTTGTTCCATGTAGATATGTATGGAGAAGCGGTCACGATGATGAGCAGGAGGAGGACGCAGAGAGATTCCTTGGTGATGCACGGCGCCATTATGATTGCTTATAGCTTTTGGTGGAAGTTTACATGGTCTTGATGAAGAAGAATGAGCTAGCAAGCAGTTGACTG
>CM014277.1:78182056-78203542 GCA_004135705.1 Alloteropsis semialata
CGTGCTAAAGCTTTCAGGAAGCCACGTAGCCTTTCCCATGGCATGTGTGGTCCTAATTTGGGCACCAAGTTGGATTCTGATGCTTCTTGCTCTAAGTCCCAAGGGACTTCTCACATGAATGGAAATGGTGATTCTTCCAGTCGGACCGTGCCTCCAGATAGGCCTTTGTACCATTGTTCATTTTGTGAGAAAGATGGGCATCAAGAGAGCTTTTGCTATAGGCGTGCAAGGCGCATGCGGCGAGCTCGGGCTTCTAGGTCTTCGGTTGTTCATAGCCCTTCTCATGGCATGAGCACTTGTGAGCCTAGTGCGAAGCCTCTCTTTGTTGATGGGTTTTATGACTCCTTCTCTAGTAGGTTAGGTTATGATCGTGGACATGTTTCTAGTTCTTCTTGTGTTGGTCCACGACATGAGTCTCATGGTGCTTGTGATGGTTCTTCACTTAAGACCTTGGGAGATCGTTGCCTCTTTGCTTGTGGTAGCACTCGTTCTTCTTCTCGAGTTGCTATTTCGAGGCATGCTTCTTCAAAGAGTGTTTTAAAACCATTCCATTTGAACCGGCATTTGCATCATGCTAACCCATGTGACAAGTTGACTGCATCTTTTACCCGTGTGACCAAGTCTTGGGTTCCCAAGTATATGCTTGCTAACCCTTCGGGATCCAAGACTCGGCCTTTGTACCTTCATGTGTAGGTACAGGACGCGGATGGAGAACATGAGCTTAATGGACTTGATTTTTGGCTTCAGGTGATCAAGACTTGATGGTTCTCCATACCGTTTGGATGGCCCTCGAGTGACCTTTATGTACTTTGTATATTGTGCTTTTCTTTTGTACATTCATGTAATCAATTGTACATTGTTTGCATGTTTTACCTTTGCTTATCATGTGGCATGCTAGCTTTGTAAATAACATGGTAGGATAGCCACCTTTTCATGTCTAGCATATTGTATTGTTGCTTATCTTGTGATATGCTAGCTTTTCTAGATGACATGGTAGGCTAGCCACCTTTTCATGTTAGCATGGATGTTTCTTCATGTATATCTTGCCATGCTAGCTTTGTATATATCTTGGTGGATTAGTCTATTGTGAGACTTTTGATGTAGGTTCTTCATTCTATGGCAAGGTAATTTGGATAAACTTGAGTCTCTCTCTACTAATGGTTATTTCTTGGTTATACATCTTATAGTTGTGCTTATCATGTTCTTAACCTTGAAACTAACCAGATAGTAGAAATTGTGAGATAATATTCGATGAAACTATGCCTTGCACACCATCTGCCTTTGAGCTTGCAGGTGATCATGGAATGAAGCAAAGCATCTTTGAGAAAGAGGATGAGTTTGTAGATGGTGGTGATAAAGATGAAGATGTGATCGATCATCCACCAGCTGATGCACCTGTACCTTCTACTTCGACTACATTAGTTGATGGGCCAGACTCTACTTCCACTACACCAGGCCATCGACATGTACCACTACATGATCGAGTTGATGAAGAAGACTAGGAGGATCCAGCTGCAGTTGAGGGGGAGGCTACCTTAGAGCATGAGGCTCAACGACACTTTCAGCGTCGCCATCCACCTCAACAGATGATCGGTAACTTGCATGAACACACCACTTGGCTCTTGCTGCTTTTGATGCCTCTTCCGTTTGCCTTCTGAGATGGGTTCTAGATGCTTTCTCTTGCATCACATTGTATCATATATGTCTCATGCATTTGCATTGCATTTTGTGACATAATGCATTTGTATTACATCTATGCACTAGATGAGCTTCTCTTATATATCCTGAGTATTTGCTTATGCTCTTGAGAACTAGTGCATAGGATTGTGGTGATTTTGCAATGTGCTACTTATGCTCTTGATGATATTGTCATAAGAAATCTTGTGAGCTAAGGTTGTTTTTATAAAATGAATCATGAAATGCTTATCACCCATGAGTAAGTCTTTTGTCATACGCTGCTCTTGCTTGAGATGCTAGGTTGTGCTAGCTTGTACTCGGACGACTTATTCTTTGCACATGGCTTATCATTGTGCTTGCTTTGCATTACCTAGGGGGAGCATGATTTCTGTGCTTCACTTGTGTCAAGGGACACCTCATAAACCTTGGTTTTATATGTGCTTAATGAAAAATGCAAGTAATAGAAGAAAGCAAATAGTTTGCATGAAAATGCTTTTATCTATGTTGCTCACTTAAAATCATCACCAGGTTGCTCTACTGTTACATGTGCTTGCCATAGAAGTAGGCTCATGGTCTCAGTGAGTTTGAAAATGAGTAGGAATGTCTTGCAAGTGTTAGCAATGATCTTATGTTGAGAATGTGTCATCCTTATATGAGCTTTTGTGATCTAGTTTGACCTTGCTCGAGTTATCATGGCTAGACTTTTGCTCATGTGGTGACATCTTTAATAAAATGTTAAAATCTGAAATTCTGCTTGAGCCTCCTGATTCTATCATAATATCCTCATGTCGGCTATTTGTGCTTGCTCATGATCTGCTTCTTTGTGCTCTAGTTCATTTGTAGCATTTGTAAATGCTTTGTGATATATTTGAGAAGCTTGGTAGTATTTGCACCCCATGGCATGCATTTGTGCTCTCATGAAATCCTTGATGTTTGCATTGACAACAAGGGGGAGAAGTTTGTGTTGCATATGCTCAAAGGGGAGAAGTTTATGGTATTGCATGTATTTTGAGGAGATAGAGATTATGCGTTGCATTTAGCAAGGGAAAGTTGCATTTGCTCCTACATGCATTTCTGTGTAGCATGTTTTCAGGGGGGAGTGCTTTTGCTCAGGGGGAGCTTTGTGTTGAGTTTGCATCTCTTTTGTGTGAGTTGCTTCTCTTTTGCTCTCTTGCCAGTTGCGTTGAGCTTTTACCTCTTCTTGAGGAGCCGGCGGTTGTTTGAGCTTTCGCTTGTCACATGATTGGTGTTGAGCCCTTTCTGCCTCTTCTTGAGGGATCATGTGACTTTGTCTCAGTTGTGTCGAGCCGTTGCCCTTATCTTAGGGGACTGAGACTTCTCTTCTCGAGTGATCTTGTGTTTGCCTTTTGTCTTGGCTTTTGGATCACTTGAAAGAGATATTTGTTTTTACTTTCTCTTCTTCTTATTGTTTTCAAGTTATTGTGGTGGGTGTTGTCAATGCACTCATCAAGGGGGAGATTGTGGACCAATGGTGGTCACCCTTGGATGATGAGTGATTGACAACCGTTGTGTGGTTTGATATGTCTCTTGGCTTGTGATGTGCAGGTGTAGGATGCAACATGGCGGTCGACGGCATGCGGTGAAGGTCAAGCGCGAAAGGTTCATGCCGATGGACCGAGGGCGGTGAAGGGTGAACGAGTAGGCTTGGACTGAGGGACCCGAGGAGTCCGGGCGGAGTCATGGGTGATCCACATGGTGCACGGAAGAGCAAGAGTACATGATGGGATGAAGACGTCGTCGGTCGAGTCAAGCGGGGCGGAGGCGAGTCGAGTAGGCGGCCCGGAGCGGGAGCGAAAGACTTGGAGGCGTCGGAGGCTTGGCGGAGGCCGGACACGCGTCGACATCGGTCAGTCACGTCGTGCGGCGGCGTGCAAGGAGGGTTTGACCAGTTTGGCCTCAAAACTGGGGGTGAGTCACGCCTGCGGGGTGTGCAAGCGGGTTTGCCGGTTTGGGCCTCAAAACCGGGGGCGCATCCGGTGCGGCCGGATGGCGGAATGGAGGGCACGTGGCGCCATCGCGAAACTTGCGTCGAGACGAAGCGAAGTCGTGAAGGTCCCGTGTCCGTCCGATGTGTCTGCGAAAAATTGGACGACTTTGCCCCTGCGGGGTATGTATCGACTCAGGGGTATTTTGGTCTTCTGGCCAAATGCCTATATGTATTGGGGGGCTGAAATTTTCAGCCACCTCTTGGGCTTAGTAGGTGGGGGTTGCTCATTTGTTTGTGGGTGCCTTTGGGTGAGAGGACAGAAGAGAGGAGAGGCTCTTGTTCTTTAGCTTTTTGCCATCCAAGTTTTGCAATACTTGTGAGTGGCTTGTAACCGGATATGGCTAAGTGATTCATAGTGAAATCTTTCTCTTAATCTTGTGCCAAATCTTTTGTTCCCGGTGTTTTTCTTTTTCGGATTTTCGGAGGTATTTTCGGGGAATTTTTGTTTTTCGCGATTGAGCTCAAATCCCGTGAGATTTGTTGGGGGAATATGTTGCTAGGATCCTTGTGAGCATTTATCATGTGATTCTCCTTCAAAACCCTCTCGGATTTGACTTGAATTTGAAGTTTTCCCTAAAACCGAGTTCTTGCTTAGGGTTTTGGTTGGCTCTAAAATTCGTGATGAATACTTGAGCTTTTTGTGAGATTCTTGGTGGATCTATTAGCTCTTGAGGTTGTGATTATATGGCTCAAGTATTGCGTCGAATCCTTGTCTGCGGAAGTAATTTGGTTTTGAAGTTCGGAGCTGTTCTTCGTGTTCTCGGTTTCTTCTGTCTGTTCATCCGCAGGTCGAGACGAAGCAGCATCACGCGAGGCTCGGCATCCCAGCGCCAGCCGAGTGCGCAGCAGCGCGAGTGGAGCGGCCCAGGCAGCGCCGCGGTGGACGGGCGGAGCGAGCCAGCGGGCAGACCCACGACAGGGCGGCAGCGCAGCCGCTCAGGCGCTTGCGGCCCAGCATCGAGAGCAGCTCGCACGGAGGGCAAGCTGCAACCTGCAAGCCAGCACGAGGCCCACGCAGGCCGAGCTGTTGCAAGCAGCGCCAGCCCTGGCCTGCGACGGCAGCGGCAGCAGCCAGGGGCACGTGGCCCAAGGCACATCAGGAGCAGATGCTAGGCCGGCAGCCCCAGCAGTGAGCAAGGTTCAATCATTACGTGCAATCATTTCTGAGCATTGATTAATCCTTGTTTAATTATGGAAACTATCATCTGATCATTGCAACCATTAATTAATTTCCTTTATCTACTTAATACATGTGCTTTATTTAATCAAGTTTTGCATGCTTAGTCTTGATTAATTAGCTTTGCATGTTTAGTTAAGTGGAGTGCCTTTTTAGTGAGAGGTTAGTAGTGGATTAGCTTAATCTCTCGTGCAAGCTTTTCGGTGTCTTGCTTTTGCTTCCGCATTGCTCTGTGCCTCTCTAATCGTTCTAGAGATAAGCTTGTCACGAGTTGGCTTGTGTTATCTTTGCGATTAGATGAGAAGCGTTTTTGGGGTTGTAATCGGGATATAGGCCTGGTCTCCGAGAGAGAATTTTTAGAGGCTTCCATTCACCCTCTCTCTGGTCGCCCGTTTCGGTCCTTCAGATGCCAATGGCCTCTACCATCTGCATGAACTGCGGCCATGCCCGGCTGTCAACCTCGTGGCCCACTGGGGCATCAGAGAGGCACAGTGAATACATTACGTTATAGCGTTCTCCATTGCAGCAGTGTGGTCTCTTTAATCAGAGGCACAACAAAAACAACAGAGTCATCGTCGTTCGGGTCATGCTTTCTATTAAGTGCCCTATAGTTTGCCTTTTTTTTCCTTCTAAAATATTATAAGCGAGAGGTCAAAGACTCGATCGGTGTTCCGCTTTTATTTGTCTGTTACTGTCGCATCATTATCAAAAATATGTATGTTCCGATCCTATTATAAAGTATAAACCGTAACTTGTTCATGCTGTTTGAGTTCTTCAGGAATCAGGGCAGCATACATAGTTGTCACACCCGGTTTTAAAGGCAAAACCGAATGACTATCATATGTGCGCCAGGATCAAGTTTACATACATATGAGACTTTATCAGTGATATAAAAGACAGTGCATAACGTAAATAATATTAAATAACATTTTTACACTCACGTGAAGCGAAAACTAGCAGCGGAACTTCAACAATTCACCACAGGCAGCTGACTGGGGGAACACGTACGCCTAGAAACTTCCAAAATACACCACTGAAACCTCTTATTCAAGCCTGAGCCGCAGATAAAGCAAGGTTGAGTACACTTATGGTTGGTACTCAGCAAGTGTAGAGCAAAGCATATGACATGCAAAGGCTTATCAAGGAAATAACTGGCTAATTAAATTGCTTTAAGCACTTTAGTTGGTCACACTTTATTTAGCAGCATGATTACTAAGGTATAAGTGTATACCAACCCAATTAAACATATGGTAAACCATAGGCATCGTCATTTACATAAGTAAACCAATTTAATTCATCTTTCGATATATTAGTCATGTGAGGGTCCAGGCCGCTCATGACCGCGAGCACGGCTATTGCAATAGATTTTAGATACTCTATAGAGGTTGTACAGCTTTCCCCACAATTCGTGTTTCTCATTATGCCCAGGTTAATTACTCCCTTCAACACTTCCTTTGGTGAGGGGCCAGAGAATCACTACAAGGCCTTTTCCAAAGACTCCCTCTATGTATGTGTTGGTCCCTGTTCGAACGGGCAATCGGAAGGCGTACCTTCGTTCCCCGCACATCACACACAAACTAAACATCCGCCCAACACACAACTCCAAACACAACATAGAGTTCATCTAGTTACTTAGCCAAGACCAGAGCCATGTAGTATTATGGTTGTATGTAAATCCGAGTGGTTCTCCATGTTCCAATTAATCAATGTGGTCTTGGTTTAACATTAGCATAAGATCATATATTATATTGATAAAAGATATCACAAGATTATTATCTTCACATTTAGTGTAAACCATTCCCAAATATAGCAACTAAGCAAATGCTACCAACATGAATATAAAACCAGGTTATCAAGGAATGATTAAAGAAAACTAGTCATCCTTAGCATAGGACCCATCATAATTATAAAGCATGCAAGCATAGCATAACTATAAGGTGAGAGCATGTCATATGGTTATTAGGACTGAAATCATGATCAAGAATACACTTGCCTTAAATACAGCTAATAACTGCTACTCCTCAAAGTCTTCTCAAACGAAATCCTTGAACCACACGAACGATCCTTGAATACCACGAACGAGTCTCGAACACCTCAAAAGTTGCACCTTCTACTCGTAACACAGGGTCACATACAAGAAACAATACAATAAATAAGAAACAATATACCAAACATGGGCAATGGTACAAAAGAATGGTGCAAGATATAGATCAAGTCCTTATGGTCACGGGAGTGAAAGAATCACCGGAAACAGAGCTAGAACGATCGAGATATGGTCAAAACGGTGATCCAGGGACTTATCTGTGGAGAACAGAAACTTCCAGGCGTTAGCTAGGAAGAAATCGAGGGCATATACATAATTATGCGTATAAACCTGAGGGCTAACATGTAAAAGAGTGAGCTTGGATGGCGGGTTAGATATCTTGAAAGCACAGGGGCTAAACAGAAGAAATAAGGGCATTATTGTAAATACTTTACACATGGATGGACTGCGGGGTTATTACCAAGAACTTGAGGGGCTCTTGAACAAAATGTACCTCAGCCGACCGGTATGCAATGTTTGACCTTGATCCGAGCCGTTGATCTTCAGATGAACGGTCCACGTGACTTGAGCCCGCCGGAGTCGGACACGGCGGCGGCAGGCGGCTGACTCGCCGGGGTTGCACGGATCTGGAGCTACAGAGGGCCAAACTGGATGTGGGTTGCACCAGGAAGTAGAGGAGTGCACGACAAATCGATCCAGGGGGTTCTCGTTGGCGATTTGAGGACAGGGACGGCACACGATGAAGAACCGCGGCTCGGGCTGCACGACACAACTCCGATGAGCAATCCTGGAGCAACGAAGGCAAGACCAGGAGTTCAAGTGGCTTGGATAGATTCCTTACTTTCTTGCACATGTCTGGATGGTGTTCTCGTCGTCGGGGACTCCACACCAAGCGAGATCAATAGCGGCGGCCTAGCGAGCTCAAGCTCAGGCGGCAGCGGCGCTATAGACGCTAGGGCACACGAGCGCCTAGGGTTTCGTAGGGGGGCAAGGGCGGCAGCGCGCATTAAAAAGGCCGAGGCGAGGGGTCTTGGAGGTGGCACGGACCAAGCCAGTCGGGCGCGGTTGCATAATGGGGCTCGGGCTCGGTCTTCAGTCTGGCTCAGGGACGACTCGACAACGGGGATGACAAGCGGGCTCCACACATTGGTGACTCAGTGCGGAGGAAGGTGTGGGACGAGTTGGGCCGAGCGGAGCGGGTTGGAGCTGGGCCGCAAGGGGAAAACGGGCCGGGCTGCAAAGGTGATCGGGTTGGAAAGGAAAAAGAAAAGGAGGGAGATAAAACAATCTGAGGAATAGTTCAAGGAGCAAACACAAACTCTGGCAAAAAAACTAACCTAAAGATCATACATATGCATTTCAAATTTGAATTTAAATAATTTAAATCCTTATTTGATTTGCAAGCAACCAATTAAACACATGCAACAGCATAAATACGACAACACACTTATTGTGTCTATTAATTAATTATTAAATTGAATACAACCTTAATAATTCCAATTAAATCATAAAAATTTATTCAAGCCTTAAATAAATCCTAGAATATTTCAGAAATGTTTCTACAATTTTCTTGTGCTGAAAATTAGGGTGTTACAATAGTCTAGAGTTACTGCTTCTTTGTATCGAAACATTGTTTGAATGTCTTGCTTGGATAGACTTGATTTGGTCCCATGCTCCTTTGAATTGTCAGTACTAGCGCTCAGTGTTGTTAATTTGCCTGAGCTAGTTGTTTGGCTTTGTTGCTCTGGCCACCACCTAGTCATCGTTCTATACTTGTTTTGGGCTGAGTTTGTCTCCTACTCTCCTTTGAGTGGTTGCCCTGACAGAGTTGTGATCAGAGGGGCTTTTGCTGATTTTTTTCATCTGTGCTAAGAATAGTGGAGTGTGTAAATATGCTGCTTATGCCCTATTTGGATAGAGATAGATTGGAGGGGACTTAAGAGGATTGAGAGAGAAATGCATTATTTCCCCCTTCAATCCATTTCTCTTATGATATGGGCAGTGAGGAGAGTAATTAAGCTCCTAGTGAGCAGCCCCGCATGTAAGGAAGATAGCCGGCCTAAGATATGGACCAACCTTGGGTACTTTTGGCACAATGTATGCAGGCTTTGAGATAAGCAAGAAGCATTTGGAAATAGGGAGAGAGACCCATGAAAATTTCAGAACATAGCCTCCACAAGGAGAAGAGAGAAAAGAGGGAGAAAAAGGTGATTGTGAAGGTTCAGATCCATATCTTTGGTGCCTCCAATGCAATTTGTTGTTCCACCATTTTTTATGAGCCCTAAACCTTCATGTTGCCTCCCAAGATGATAAATCTTGATGTATGAGTCTCTAATGCTATCCAGAGAAGAACTTGTTATAATCCTATAAGCATATAGTGGAAAAAAATTGGCTGGTTTGGTCCCATGGTTTTTCTCCGATTTGAGGTTTTCCACGTTAAATTTGATGTCTCTTGGTTGAGTATTGCTGCTTCGATTTTTTCTCAATATATGTGTGATGCATATATTGCCCTTGGTGAATAGGTTGATATCTTAGGCTGATTAGTATCTGGCCATTTTGCAAGCAGTACTAATACGTTTGGCCCCTTTTCCTGGTAGTGGATTATTAGGATCGGCGATGGCGTTGTGATTTTGACAACAACACTGCAAGACACTGTACAAACTTGAAGGCTGACTTTTCGCCTGGGGTTGCTGTGGGAACTCATCTTAACTATTCATACAAACTATGAGGAGCAATCAACCGCTCAAGCACGGCGAATGGGAGGTCATCAAGAACACGCCGGTGAGACAAATAGTACGTATGTGCTCAAGATCAAAAAATTAAATTTATTTTGATCCACAGTGAAACACTTTTATTTTGTCTCCGCACAATAAGCTAGCTACTTGCAGGTACCACATACCGGGCAAACATTAATACTTCATACTATTACACGAGGGACCAGAAGGGACCATATTTTTTTAAGGAAAACTAGGCAGGGATCATATAGTATCATGGCTGGATCATGGGAGCGCTTGAAGCAGCGACAATCTCAGAGGGGCATTTGGTATAGCACCAGCATCGAAAGGTGTCACACGCCCCATCTATGTTTCCTGTGCTCTCGTCTGTGCATACGAAATAGCAGCTGGGGTTGAAAACGCAGATTCCTTTGTAACTGCCGCTCAGGTGCCTGCACGTTTGTTCCATGATGGGCGCCGACTCTGCAGCCATGCAGGCATGAACATATTTTCAAACAACGTCGTCAATAATTAGCCAGAAGATTAGTCAAAGTTACATACCGCTGGTGGCCAGGATGACAAGTATTAGGAGGAGGACGAGGCAGCGGCAGAGAGATTCTTTCGTGAAGCAGGCGTCATTGGTTGTTTCTTGGTGGAAGTTGCTTGGCACGTTGAAGATGAATGAGCGAGCAGAGTTTGGAGAGTCTGGAGAAAATCATATATATAGTTTCAGAGAAAAAAAACCATAGCACTACCAGACGGGCGGAGTCCTGCATTTCAAGAATACTAGGGGAGAGCAACAATAAGAAAAGTACGGGATTCTCCTATTCTATAAATATATGATCCTCCGTCAGGGGGATCCTCCTATCTTATGAATCTTTGATCCTCCGTCAGCAGGGTCGTCACTGTGATTTTGACTATCACTACCAGACACTATGGGCCCTCTTGGCTATTTTTTTCATTTCTAACACGATAATAGTACTATCAAATATTTTAATTGTTCGAAAACAATACTGATAGTGTTAAAAAAAGAAGAACAAATTATACTAGTATGATTATTATACCAAATAAGAACCAAGCTATACGGCAACAACATCACTCGAATCTGCAAAAGAAATTAATTAGTAAAGTATCCCTGTGTATGAGCTTCATAGGGGTGAGTGTGTATAAGCAGTTCGAAAGAAAAATTCTGCAAACTTGCCCATGCAGCAGCTTCATAGGAGTATATAAGTAGTTGTGACATCCGGCCCAATTTAGATATAGCCCAGGTGTGGCCCATGAGTGCAGGTGCACATTTTAGTACCACATTGCTAGTTGAGCAAGGGTGGAACCAGCTTATAAGTCTTTGTCCTCCAGCCATAGCACCTTTAGGTTACCCCTTTTACACGAAGCGAGGACGAAAGTGTAAACATGGTGCTATGTGTAAGTGGGCGAGCCCCTACGGAAGGGCGGCGCTGTGCAGTGTTGGAGGGCGGGGTGTTACAAGTGGTAACAGGGTTACCCCTTTTATATGAAGCGAGGACGAAAGTGTAAGCAGGGTGCTATGTGTAAGCGGGCAAGCCCCTATGGAAGGACGGCGCTGTGTGGTGTTGGAGGTCGGGGTGTTACAGTAGTCTGGAAGAAATTATGCAAACTTGCCCATGCAGAAGCACATGGGTTGGCAACCAGCAATTAAGATACAAAGTTTTGTAGTATTATTGCATAAATTGATTTGATCCACATCAATTTTATTGATCACAACAAAACCACCGAACATACAAAGTTATGTAGTACTATTACACGATGGCGGGAAAGGATCGGATGTAACATCCCCAAATTAAATAAACTGTGGTGTTGACCAGGTTAATTGGAGTGGGTAAAAGTTGACTTTTTGAACCGTAACTCGGATGGACGATCAGAGACCATGGATGCATAGAGCTCGTCGAGACGAATCCATCTTGCTACATACATCCTATTGGCATATTAGACCAGTCCGGCATGGGTCCCACAAGTTTGAGCCGTCGGATTTCATTTAGGTTACTTTTCCTAATATGTTCAGTACCTCTCAAACTACCGAAGCCTTTTTTTTCTGCCGCCTCCATCTCCTATTCGCTTCCTCTGCCTCTACCTGGTTCCCTTCGTTGTTCCCTCTCCTTCCTCGCTGTCCTGACTACTAATTGATTCCTGGCATAGCAACAATTCACACGAGCAGCAACTCAGTAATCAATCTCAAGGCCTCGCAGGGGAATAAAACCAAGAGGGAAATAGGAAGTTGAGGTACCGCACTGAGAGGCACAAGGACACGACGTCCGCAGCACCACCGGAGGCGGCGAGCTGCTGGGCGGCGGCGGAACAGGAACCGACGACGAGGGCAGAGAAGCAAATAGGAGATAGAGACGGCAGAAAAAAAAAGGCTCGGTAGTTTGAGAGGTACCGAACATATTAGGAAAAGTAACCTTAAATGAAATCCGACGGCTCAAACTTGTGGGACCCATGCCGGACTGGTCTAATATGCCAATAGGATGTATGTAGCAAGATGGATTCGTCTCGACGAGCTCTATGTATCCATGGTCTCTGATCGTCCATCTGAGTTACGGTTCAAAAATTCAACTTTTTACCCACTCCAATTAACTTGGTCACACCACAGTTTATTTAATTTGGGGGATTGTTGACGATCAAAATTGGCACAAGACAGCTTGACAGGGAAAACCGGTGGAACCGGATTCAATAACCGGTGGAACCGGTTTTGTTACTGTTGCCCGTATGACAGGGCAAACCGGTGGAACCGGTTTAGAAACCGGTGGAACCGGTTTTCCCCGAGTCCTAGTAGGTTTGGACTCTTTTGGAGATCCGTGTGGATTATGACTTGTAAAAGGATTTCCTTGCGGGGCAAGACCTCCCCACCCTATAAATATAAAGGGTCGTGGCCGATTGAGGGGTTATCCAATCGATCAAATACAAATATCTTTATCTTTTATCCCTTCAAACCCTAACTTTTCCAACCCCTCATGCTGTTCGTGCTTCGTCTCTACGGTGTATGACGACGTTCTGAGTGGCCTGCCGACCTCAAAACAACCCTAGGCGCGCTTGCCCTGACGGGGTCCCTCCCGGGCGGCGTTCGTAGGTTTACGCGGCAAAACCCTAGGAACCGGTTTCACCGGATTCCCAAACCGGTATAACCGGTTTTGTCTGGGCAAGCTGCAGGTGCTCGATCCGTTGCGGATCCGCGTGTTCTAGCGCATATCTCGGTGTGTTGGCCAGAAAAAGCGCCAACACATTTTTGGCGACTCCGCTGGGGAGAGAGATCTTGGTTTATATAACCGGTCTACCTAACCCTAGCCAGATGGGCTCTATTTCAGATCTGGATAAGAACAATATCGTTGTACCTTCCATGGAGGATCTCGACGAAGAGGAGCGTCAAAAGTTTGAAGCAGCCCAAGAATTTTTCAAGAAGCAATTTCTGATGGGACTGAAGAAAGATCGCCAGGGCATAGTATCAAGAACACAAGACTTTGTGATGCCTGCGTTCAAGATTGATAATCGGAAGGTTGAGTTAATACCCACTGTAAGCGATTCACCGTATACTCCGATTGATCAACCTGCGGTTACTTTTGATTTTGTACAAAAAAGATTAGATCTTGTATCTGCATTATCAAAAAGATCAGATCTATTAGAAAAGGGAAATTGTGTTAATAATTTTATTCCTAATGATATTCCTCGTATTGAGCAACATGAGAAAATTCAGACTAGTTCATCGGCTGTACTAGAGGAATTTCCTGAAAATTTACAGTATAATATGCCGATAAACTTTTCTCCAGAGCAAACGGTGCCAAAATCAGTTCAATTGCCGGATGCAGCAGAACCGGTTCCACCGGTTCATGAAACCGGTACCACCGGTTTTTGGATTGCACCTCCTGGACAGTCTGAATCAGCTCATTATGTCCTGTCGAGGTTGTACTCGTCAGATATTTGTCCGGCAGACACCCCGCTTTGTGCGAAGATTGATCACGGTGATGAACAGAAAGACACGGGATTTTTATACTGGTTCGGGCCCTCGAGATCGAGTAATAACCCTACGTCCAGTTGATGCTTGTATTATTTCGTCGAGTACAGATTACAATGCGTAATGAGTACCCTCGGGTGGATTGTGGAATACAAACTTGGATGTTCGATACCCTCTACACACGGGACCCCGCTATTTATACCCAGGGAGACGTGCCTTACAAGACAAAACAGACCTAAACCTAGTAGGACTCGAACTGTCTTCGGGCTTCCCTTCTGTGATCTGGTCGTCGTGTCCTGTTCGGAGTCTTGGTCGTCTTGGAGTCGGTAGTCGGCAATCCTCGTGGTCGGGTACCCTGGTATTATGGCCTCAACAGTAGCCCCCGAGCTTATCTTGTTCAGAAAAGGTTGATCGTTCAATAGTCTTCGGGTCTTTTTGCTCTTCGGGCGATTTCTGGATATGAGAATATCTCGTCAATCATGAGAGCCAGAAAAGTTTCCGAACTCTTGAATGTGGAAACCTGCATCTGAATGATAAGGTCAAAGAAAAATATCAGCCATAATAATATAAAAGAACTGTTCCGTCTTGGAAAATGAAACGCCCCAGGAGTGATGTAACCGCTGCCCAGTGCATTTAAAACCCACTCCGCACGTCTCCCGGAACTTTAGCAGTGCACGCGGTACGGCTCTGCTCCGGCTCCTCGAATCCCGCGCGAAGCGTTGCATCTCTGGGTCTTTAAATATCAGATCTCCTGGATTGATCCGTACTTGAACTTTCCATTCTAAACCTTCTCCCTCCCCTCGCCATGGGAAAGAAAAAGCTTAGTAGTAGATTCAAGCTTCCTCGTCTCCTCTTCGGAGATTCCCCTCGCAGCTCCGGCGATCAACCGCCCGACAAGCCGGAGGACTCGCCGGCGACGACACCACCCGTCGCTCCTCCTCAGGCTCCGCTCCTGGCTCTCCCCTGGCATGGGGATGAAGGAGTCGAAGTTGAGCCACCAAAAGAGGAGGCTCCGGTGGCTGCGCCACCATCTCCCGAGGCTGCTCCGTCGAGCATTGCCGCCGGGAAACGCCCTGCGCCTTCCTCCCCAGCTCCGGCGTCCCCTATCTCCCTCTCCTCCGACGACGAGCCAAAGCAAGGAGGGAGCGGGATCCGGCTGAAGCCAGAAGCGGCGGACGCAGGCGCATCTTCGTCTTCTGCTCCGGTGGACACCAGCGGCGACGAGGAATTCGCCCGGCGCCTCTTCGTCTCCTTGAACCGCGACCTGATCGGGATTCCTGGAGACGGAGCGCTTGTGGATCTCGTCAGCGACTCCGAGGAGGAGAACGCGATAGATGATGATCCACCGGAGACTACGCCATCGCCCTGATCAGCAGTTGATATTCATCAACCCAAGATCAGGGTGCTTTAGTTATTTTGATTTCAGAATAGTTATCGATCCACTGTGAAATGTTCCCTCTTTTGGATTCAATGAAGAAATTTCACTTGATGGATGTAATTTTGAATTTCTCGTGCTTCTGAAATTTTGCCTAAGTCAATCTGTTTAGGAAATTATTCATCCAGAACAAATCATCCCGAATAAACTCTTTCTCCCGAACAGACTGATGATCTTTAGTGTGTTCGGGAAATTTGATCCAGATCAAACATGATCGGGAGATCTCCTCGCTTCACACTAAATGTTCGGTCATTTAAAACTGATAGCTTCCCTTGTAGGCCACCAATTCTAAATGCATTGAATCTGTCCTGCACAGTTTTCGAAACGACGCGTGCCGCAGAAAAAGGAAAGAATCTTTTTGACCCAACAGTCACTGCGAATTGCGCGGCTCAAGGGCAGGTTTTTCGGGGCTCGCGCTCCCTCGCAGAACCATAAAGCCCCCAAGCGCGGCCGCTTGAGATCTATTTGGGACTTCGACTTCCTTGTTTACATCCACAAAACACTCGCCATTCTCAACCTTTGCCCATCTGCTCCTCCAACCCTGCTAGCCTCCAGTCGCCATGGCATCCACACACCAGTCATCTTCCGGCACCGAGTCCACAGATAACCAGAGCAGCGCCGCAGCCGGACGCGAACTCCGCAGCGGGAATACAATCCCGACCTCGGATCAGTACTGGAAGAAATCAACCACGACAGAGAAGCAGTTGAAGAAGCTGGAGGATCTTGGATTACTCCCAAGCACCGAACTCTTTCCTCGTCGTGAAGCCAAAGGTCAGATGTATCCGACCCCCGACACTCTTGAGTTGGTGGTGTTCTCGGAATTCTTCCACTGTGGATTCGGGGTTTTTCCGTCTGAGTTCTTCCACAGCGTCTGTGAGCATTACCAAATAGAGCTTGTGCACCTTAAGCCCGGCGCTTTGACGATGCTTAGCGTTTTTGCCTTTTTGTGCGAAGCCTGGTTAGGAATTAAGCCCTCGCTGCTGCTGTGGAGGTATTTTTACACCCCTTCGTACTATAAAAACCAACTGATGATTGGGTCCATCAGTTTCTCCTTGAGAAATCGGGAGATTTACATCCCCTTTCCAGTCAAAGATAGCTGGAAAGGATATGAACGTCACTGGTTTTACATCACCCTTCCCCAAGCCTCACTGGCAAAAGGGAAGTACTTGATGCCGAATCTCAAGGACGAGGTCAAAGCTGTGCCAAGACTCACTTCTGACATGAAAAAGCACATTGACCGAATCTTGAAGCTCCGCGACGCTGGTCTGACGGCGGTTCACGTAGCGGAAATCTTCATCAGATGGAGATTTATTCCACTCATGACTCACGACCGCTATGCCTGGACATTCACGGGCGTCAATGATCCGAACAGGATGAAACCTGACGGTGAGTATTTATTTTTCTGTTCAGTTGTTTTTTCGAGTTAGTTCGGTCATTTGAGTTCATGACTCTTAACTAGCAGTTGTCCCAGAGTCTGAAGTGTTTGAACGCTTGAACAAGATGTTCGGGACTGGCCTCCCGGTTTGGGAAGACGTCCCAATACCTTATAGCGCTGAGAACCCCCCTCCAAAGGTAAACTGTTACTCAGAAAAATGTTCTTTCTTGTATGATAATGATATAACATTCCTCTTTTCTCCCGACCAGGCCCCAACCATTGTTGATGCCCCCCCCCCAGAGCGGGGCCATCAATATTGAAGAGGAGGGCGAGCAGCCTGTTGATCAGGGTACCAGGGCCCCGATCAACGAACCACCCGAACTATCACCTGGTTTGGAAAAAGAAGTCCCGAGCAGCCCCCAGGCAAATATCTCCCGAACTCGGAAACGCTCCCGCAGTGTGGAGGGGATAGTTCCAGATTCGGAAGTCTCTGGATCGCCTGGGTCAGCCAATCAGCAGCCCAGCCACAATCAGCGTCGTCCTGTCGCCCAGGTACCAAGCATGATCGTATTCGGGCGTTTATTCGCAGCCTTTGATCGAATAACCAAAGCTAAACATGATCGGGAGATTTCTCGACAGGAAATTCGTTCGACCAGACCATTACCAAAGCCTACTCCTGGTGCCAAGAGATTTAAGGTTATCCTCCCGGCAGTCGAGTAAGATCTTTGACAATCTGCGATCATGTATGAACATTCTTTGTAAATATTGTTTTCACTGTATTTGTTTGTTCGGGAATTCAGGCATCCCGACCCCACAGCTTCTCCTCCTGTCAAGGAGAAAACTCCCGAGCCGGCTCCGAAAGCACAACTCGATGGCTCAGAGAAAACCGCAGAGACCGGGGGACCCATCCCGACGCCCCTGGGCCCGATCTATAGCGTGCTCTCGACAGCTGAAGAGCAATGGCGTTTGCTGGACGCTCGTGCCTCTGCTGCTGAAGCGTCGGTGATCAGACTGGGAGCCCAGGTGACCGTTCTCCAGTCCGAGAAAGAAGGTATAGGCTTTAAACTTTACGCCTTGCTTATTGAGTTTTTAGCTTCAAACTGTTGCTCATAGACTACCCTTGATCCTGTAGCTTACTCCAAGAGCATTGAGGTGCTCGAGAAAAAAAAACTCGGACCTTGAAGGGAAGCTAGCCGATCTGACCGCCCGACTTGAAGCATTAGAAAAGCATAGTTCATCCTTGGAATCCAGGCTGATGGAAGGTGCTTGTGTAGCTGCAACTCACACCGTCGGGGCTTTGAAGAGCCATCTCCCTGATCTGGATGTTTCTCTGCTATCCAAAGGCTTCAAGTGCTCGGCGTCAGATGCTGGGAAATTATTTGATGATCTTACCCCAGTTGTGGAACCTTTTGTCAAGAAACTTGGTCTTCACCTAAGTGATTCGGAAGAATCACCCTGAACAATGTGCAGAATTCCTGTAATAGGGCAAAACTTTAACAGCTTAGAATACAGTTATATTTTGCTAAACATATGCTTGCATGTTTTTGCTTAAGTTTTAGAGCTGATCGGTATTTTCATGAATCTTTTTAACTGATAGCCTTATCATAGCCAAAAAGTCCCGTTACCATAAGCTATTTTGGAATTGTTTAGTTGCTGAGACGCGGGCGGCCTTCTGAACTGTGTAATTCCTTGTAGTCATGGTGTTCGGTAATTTTAGCGTCAGCCTAGCTTTCTTGAATTAAAAAGTTCGTTTCTTGCATGGTAGTAGTACCGTAGTAGCCCCCGGGCTCTTTTACAGTCATGCTGGCATGCTGAAAAAGAGTCTAGAAGTACGAACTGCAAGAAACTTCCCGATTAAATGGGGAGCCCCCGAGCGTAGAGCTCGGGACGCATAGAACAGATCTGAAAAGAAATTTTCAGCATGGTAGTCCCCGGCTCTTTGTTAGTATATGCAGTATGGTAACAAAGAGTAGAAACAGAACAGAAAATAGAAAACCCAGCCCCCGAGCATTAAAGCGAGGGTGAGTAGAGTATATAGAACTTATCTTTTTTTTTTGTTGGCGCTGTAGGCGACGCAGACGATGGTTTATACCTGCCAAACCTGATGGTCGGTCTAGAACTGTGCACGATCTTCGTTGTCTAAGCGTAGAACCTGCGTAGTTGATCCATATTCCACGTGTTTGGCAGTACGTCCCCATCGATCTCTGCGATCCTGTAGGCTCCTGGTCGGGCGATATCTACTACGATGTACGGTCCTTGCCATGGAGAGGACAATTTATTTTTGTCCTTGGTACGTTGATCTAGTTTGAGCACCATATCCCCAATGCACAGGCTTCGTTGCCGAACATTAGCATCGTAGTACTGTCGCAATTTTTGCTGATATTGAGCTACTCTAAAAGCAGCTGCGTCACGAGCCTCCTCCAGGAGGATTAGCTCATCAGTACGCCTATCAGACTCTTCAGTTTCTGAAAACATTGCCACGCGAGGGGCTTGTAGTCGGATGTCGGATGGTAGAATCGCCTCTGCTCCATACACCAAGAAGAAAGGTGTTTCTCCTGTTGCCCGATTCATAGTGGTCCTCATTGACCAGAGTACTGTCGGGACTTCATGAATCCAGCGCTTGTCGTAAGCTTGCAATCTGTTAAAAATCCTCTTCTTGATGCCCTGGAACACGATGCCATTGGCACGTTCTACTTGCCCGTTTGTCTTCGGGTGGTTTACCGATGACCGATCATGCTTGATCCCGTGGTCGTAGCAAAAATCATAAAACTTTTTACTTTTAAACTGTGTTCCATTATCAGAGATTATTCTGTTCGGGACACCGAATCGTACGACAATACTCCGTAGGAATTTCACAGCGGCCTCTTTTGTGATTTTCTGAACGGGCTCGGCTTCAACCCATTTTGTAAATGTGTCAATGCCGACGAACAGAAATCTGTATCCCCCGACAGCCCTTGGAAAAGGCCCGAGGATGTCTATGCCCCAAGTGGCGAAAGGCCATGACAAGGGTATAGTATTTAAAGCTTGCGCAGGTTTAGTCTGTTTTCGTGCGAAGAATTGACATGCCTCACACTTTTTCACTAAATCGCTTGCGTCTTGAAGAGCTGTAGGCCAGTAGAAGCTCTGTCGGAATGCTTTCCCTGTTAGATATCGGGGAGAAGCATGTGATCCACAGATTCCTCCGTGGATGTCGTGGAGCAAACTAATGCCCTCGGTCCGTGTGATGCATTTGAGGAGCATTCCATTGCGGGTTAGCTTGTATAATCGCCCGTCAACCAATTGATAGTTCTTGGCTTTACAATGGATTTTCTCCAATGTAGCATCATCGTCCGGAATAGCTTGGTTTGTGAGGTACGCCCGGATTGGATCCATCCAGTTCTCCTCGTTTCCAACTAGAGCGGCAGCTCGGGCCGTACCGACCAACATAGACTCCTTGACGGATTCGTTGGTTGTAGAAACTGATCCCTTTGGCGGGTTCAGTTTTTAGGTTCGGTAATGAAACCGACACAGAGGGTTTAGTAAGGACTTCAAGCAAGACGTTACCTGGGAGCCGTGTGCGTTCTGCAGCTGCCTTTGCCAGCTTGTCTGCGTCGCCATTGAATTCCCTCTTCACGTGCTGTACTTCAAGCCCATCAAATTTGCTCTCCATCCGCCTATATGCCTCCAAGTATTTGGCCATGACTTCGCTCCGCGCACTGTACTCTTTCATGACCTGCTTTGCAGCTAACTCGGAATCCCCTTTCACGAGCAGCCTTCTGACACCAAGAGATGCAGCTATGCGGAGACCTGTCAACAGTCCTTCATACTCGGCAACATTGTTAGTAGGAGTTGGATCGACAAAATTGATTTGTAATGCATACCTGATGATGTCATTATGTGGTGAAATCAGGACCACCCCAGCCCCCGCGCCTGCTTTGCAAAATGCCCCGTCATAGAACATTGTCCAGTGTTCGGGATTTTGGGCAGCCTCTTCAGGTTCGGGGTTAGTCCACTCTGCGATGAAATCTGCCAGAGCCTGCGATTTGATGGCAGTTCTGGGTATGAATTCAACGTCGTAAGCCCCCAGCTCCACAGACCATTGTGCGACCCTTCCTACGGCATCTCGATTATGCAAAATGTTGCCTAGGGGGAAAGTTGACACTACCTTGATCTTGTGGCTCAGAAAATAATGCTTGAGCTTCCTGGAAGTCATTAGTACAGCATATAATAATTTCTGAATCTGAGGGTACCTCGTTTTGGCATCGTGTAACACCTCGCTTACGAAGTAATCGGGATGTTGGGTTGTAGACTTTTCGGTTGGTCTTTCAACCACCAAAACAGTGCTGACAACAGTCGGTGTAGCTGCTACGTATAACAGCATCTCTTCTTGTGGCTTTGGCGGGACCAGTACGGGCATTTTCCGCAGGTACTGTTTAAATGCCTGGAACGCCTCTTCTGCTTCTGCCGACCACTCAAAACGATCAGTTTTACGCAACAATTTGTAAAATGGCATACCTCGTTCGCCTGACTTGGACACGAATCGACTTAGGGACGCCATCATTCCTGCCAACTTCTGGACCTCGTGGCGGCTGCGTGGAGACTTCATGTCGTCGAGTGCCTTGATCTTATGTGGATTTGCCTCTATACCTCGTTGGGAAACAAGGTAACCGAGGAGCTTACCCGATGATACACCAAAGGTGCACTTGGCGGGGTTGAGCATCATCCTGTTTTTACGCAAGTTGTTGAAAGTTTCGGTTAAATCAGCGATTAAATCGCCCTTTAACTTACTTTTCACAACAATGTCATCTATGTATGCCTCCACATTACGGCCGATTTGGCCTTCAAGAACAATGTGAACACATTTTTGATAAGTGCAACCTGCGTTTTTCAGACCAAAAGGCATCTTTATATAGCAATAAACACCGAAGGGAGTTACAAATGCAGTTTTCTCCTCATCGTCAATGCACATGCTGATTTGGTGATACCCCAAATAGGCATCTAGAAAACAAAGCAATTCGCATCCAGAGGTTGAATCTACAATTTGATCTATCCTAGGCAATGTATACTCGTCCTTCGGGCAAGCTTTATTCAAATC
>CM014277.1:78205314-78257411 GCA_004135705.1 Alloteropsis semialata
TGAGCCATGTTCGGGCTGACCCCTGCAGAGCAGTCGGCAAGTAGTTGGCTTTGACGTAGTCGTCTCCCCCGGTGGCGTCGATGATCGTGGAATAGATCTGGATCCACTCGCGGGGGTTGGTTGTCCCGTCATACTTCTCGATGCTAGTAGGACGGAACTTTTCGGGCCACCTGACCTTGCGCAGGGCTGGGGAGTACGCAAGGCATCCCCCCATGCCTGGTCGGGAGTCACGTGGCGGCGATTCTGGATAGGACCGGTAGTAGCCCTCACGTGCTCGGTAATCTCGGTTGTAGTTGAGAGTTTCCCGAGCGTCGCGAGTGCGACGATTACGTTCGAGCTGTGGCCTCATGTCGCGCCCTTCACGCGGGCGATAGTGCGGTCGTCCGTTAACAGATCGGGACCGAACCGGTTGTGGTTCGCGTGGTCTGTTTGACGGAGCCGGTGGTGCGGCAGCGGCGGCCTCGATGTGCTCCTTGGCTTTGTCCGCTGCTTCTCGAGCCCTCTTGGCTATGGTGGCCATCGGAGTCCCTTCGGCCATTGCTTCCATGGTCTCCAAGAGGGTTCGGATCTGTAGATTGTCCTGTTCGACGGCCCGGAAATCGTTGTTGAGATCTCGGGGAGCCAAAGAGGACGCAACATGTTGTGTACGGGTTCTAGCCGTTTGAAGCGTTGGTGCGCTGTCCAAACGTGGAGGAGGCACGGATCGACGCGAGCTAGATGACTCGGCGGCGGCCCCTGTCCCGTTTGCATTCAGCACATGGACGCGGCGGTCTTCAGATGGTTCTGACCCATTGCTAGATCCACTGTAGTCGAGATCCAACTGCGCAGTGCGATCTGCAATGTCTTCAGGAGTTGGCTCCGTGAAGGTGGCGAAAACTTCTCGACCGGCGCACGTGAGATCGGGATCATGGATCCCCGTCAGCTTGAGCTCGTAGTCGCCTTGGTGCTCGAACACGAGGTCTCCGAAGCGGATCTCCCGTGCAGGCACTAGGTGGCGGTGAGCGCAGAGATCGGAAGCGGAAGCAGAACTCCCGATCGCTCCCGACTTGACGGAACTGGGCATGTAGGGCATCGAGGAACTCGACGCGTCGGCGAACCAGATTCCGTTGACGATCGGCATGATCTTTCTTCACGCAAGGGCCCCTACCTGGCGCGCCTCTGTCGAGGTTGTACTCGTCAGATATTTGTCCGGCAGACACCCCGCTTTGTGCGAAGATTGATCACGGTGATGAACAGAAAGACACGGGATTTTTATACTGGTTCGGGCCCTCGAGATCGAGTAATAACCCTACGTCCAGTTGATGCTTGTATTATTTCGTCGAGTACAGATTACAATGCGTAATGAGTGCCCTCGGGTGGATTGTGGAATACAAACTTGGATGTTCGATACCCTCTACACACGGGACCCCGCTATTTATACCCAGGGAGACGTGCCTTACAAGACAAAACAGACCTAAACCTAGTAGGACTCGAACTGTCTTCGGGCTTCCCTTCTGTGATCTGGTCGTCGTGTCCTGTTCGGAGTCTTGGTCGTCTTGGAGTCGGTAGTCGGCAATCCTCGTGGTCGGGTACCCTGGTATTATGGCCTCAACATGTCCCATTAAATTATATGCCTCATGTTACTCAGTCAGTACCACATGTTGCTACAATGCATCCAGAATTTAAATTGATAGATTTAACATCGGTTAGACAACAAGAGAATGAATCTGTTTCTGAATATATTAGGAGATTCAAAGAAATAAAAAACCGTTGTTATGATTTGTCAATTTCTGATAAAGATCTTGCTCGTATTGCTGTTGATGGTTTGAGATCTATTATCAAAGAAAAACTTGAAGGCTTTGGTTGTCTTTCGATTAATCAAGTTTTAGTAAGGGCATATGGTGTAGAGTTACAAATCAATAAAGATGCCTATAGAACTCATCAGTCTTGTTTACATGTGAAAAATAATAGTTTGGACGATGAGAGAAAAGGTGATTATGTTGCTGAATTAGTTTGGCCTTCAGAAGATAAAGCATATACATGTCCATCTCTTAAGCTGATTCCTAAGGATCGGCAAGAACAAATGAGATTTAGTTTTGATGTTTCTAAATGTGATCGTATATTTGATGAATTATTGAAACATGGGAACATCAAGATGTCTCACACTATACCTCCACCTGAAGAATTGAAAGGGCGTGCATATTGTAAACTTCATAATTCTTTTTTGCATGCTACTATTGATTGCAATATATTCCGTCGGCATATACAATCGGCCATAAACCAAGGACGATTGGATTATCATGAGAAGCCAACGGATAATGTTTCTCTTTCTGTCAACACCGTTGATGTACAGCAACCCAAGATTTTGGTTCGGCCACATCAAGCTAAATCAACCAAGGGGAAAAATGTCGTCATCGGTGAGGAGAGCCCTAAAAATTTGAAAGGGAAACAGGTGATCAGGGAGGTGGTGTCTGAAAAGACTCCTGATGGCAGAGAGATCTTCAAGATCACTGCAAGAACTTCTGGACTCGGGGGGCAAGAATCCTCGCAAAAGTCGTTTGAGTCTGCTGTGCAGACAAAACTGGTTCCACCGGTTTCAGAAACCGGTTCCACCGGTTTTGGGCAGCACAATTCCAAAACGGTTAAACCAAGGCGCCCTGAGACTGGAATTTCAAAATTAGACTTGGAAAAAGATCAGGAAAGATGTGAAAAGAAAAAATTAACCTTTGATCAGCTATTGTCCAAGTATAAAAATCAAAAGGCCGTTACTAGTGATCGGCCGGTAAAAAAGGGAACATGTTCACCTATGCGTCGTGAGAGACATGCTTCATCTGGGAAGGGAGCTATGCAGCAGGGTGATTTTGTCAAATTGCATTCTCTTCATAATTCACATCAAGACATGTCTTCGATTCCTTCAACTTCTTCTAATTTTCCATATCCGGCATGTGATTTTAATAATATGTGGTGGCCATATCATCCTATGTTATATTCACCTTTTTATACAGGGTGTGATGCATTTACTAAGCCAGTATATGATGGGATGTTGCATTCTAAACATGACCGTTTGACATCTTGTCAATCAGGTCGAAACCACCAGAGCAAATCCGGTGAAACCGGATTGCCAAACTGGTTAAACCGGTTTTCCCAGGGAAAACAGGTAGCTCCTTCAAAACAAGTTTATCGTGTCAAGAAGAAGGAAGGAGAGCAGCAGAATAAAGATGATGATCTGGGAAAGGTTACTGGCGATGATGCCACACAAGTTGGGAGCAATGATGTGATTTCAAAGGACGACGACAAAATACCAATTGTAAATGACGATAAGGTTGAAACGTCGGTCCAAGAGGATGTTGCTGCTGTTCATGGTAAGAACAATGAAATTGATAATACTTCTAAATGTTTCTTGCCAAGATGGTGTCCTCCAGGTTTAACTCGCACACAAAAGAGGAAATTGCAGCGGCTTCGGTTTCAGGAGAATAAGGAGAAGGAATTGGAGAAACAGAAGAATGAAAACTTGAAAAAGGATAGACCAATGATTCCTCGAAGGGAGTGGAAGATCAAGCCCGGTGTTTGCTCAGCAGCAAAACCGGTGGGACCGGTTTCAAAACCGGTGGAACCGGTTTCCATGACAACAGAGACAGATTTGGTTAATACAATGCAGGTTTCTCCAATTCCTAATATTTTTGCTCCTGATTCAATTTATTATGATGATAAGTTGTCATCGGATTCCCAGAATAAGGACGATGAACAATTTTTGGATTATGAGCTATCCTCTGAGCATATGGATGTTAATATTGATGGGATGGATTCGCCTTCGGAGGAGGGGATGGCTTATTTTAATTTTGGGCCACAAGAAGCTACTTTTCTGATCATCTGAAAGTTCTATACATGAAAGGTTATATCAAGGGAAGACCAATTTCTCGTATGCTAGTTGACAGTGGAGCAGTTGTCAATTTGATGCCTTATGCTTTATTCAAGAAATTGGGATGTTCAGATGATGAGTTGATCCAAACTGATATGGCTTTAAGTGGTGTGGGAGGAGATGATCCTATAAGTGCTAAAGGAATCGTTTCTATGGATCTCACTATTGGAAGCAAGACATTGGTTGCTGCATTCTTCGTTGTTGAGACCCATGGTAAATTTAGTTTGATTTTGGGACGTGATTGGATACATGCAAACCAATGTGTACCTTCTAGCTTGCATCAACTTTTGATACAATGGATAGGCGATAAGCTAGAGATTGTGCATGGTGATACATCGGCTTATATTACAGCTGATGGTTTTATTAAAGGTGTGCACGGTGACTTTAAGTGCTTGACAGGTGTAGACGTTTCACATTGTGGATTCATACGAGCTACACGAGGTGGTTTTATTCTTTGTCATGATAAAGCCGATTGAAGATTTTGCAAGAGATGGCCGATAGTTTTAATATCGCCCTTAGAATGAAAAGGCCGATGGATATATGTTAAACATCATCCTCAGTGTTGTCTTTGTGCTTTTATGTTTTCTGCTACGCAAGCTTTACCAGAAAACAGGAGGGCATATGTTATCGATCAAAATTGGCACAAGACAGCTTGACAGGGAAAACCGGTGGAACCGGATTCAATAACCGGTGGAACCGGTTTTGTTACTGTTGCCCGTATGACAGGGCAAACCGGTGGAACCGGTTTAGGGAACCGGTGGAACCGGTTTTCCCCGAGTCCTAGTAGGTTTGGACTCTTTTGGAGATCCGTGTGGATTATGACTTGTAAAAGGATTTCCTTCTGGGGCAAGACCTCCCCACCCTATAAATATAAAGGGTCGTGGCCGATTGAGGGGTTATCCAATCGATCAAATACAAGTATGTTTATCTTTTATCCCTTCAAACCCTAACTTTTCCAACCCCTCATGCTGTTCGTGCTTCGTCTCTACGGCGTATGACGACGTTCTGAGTGGCCTGCCGACCTCAGAACAACCCTAGGCGCGTTTGCCCTGACGGGGTCCCTACCAGGCGGCGTTCGTAGGTTTACGCGGCAAAACCCTAGGAACCGGTTTCACCGGATTCCCAAACCGGTATAACCGGTTTTATCTGGGCAAGCTGCAGGTGCTCGATCCGTTGCGGATCCGCGTGTTCTAGCGCATATCTCGGTGTGTTGGCCAGAAAAAGCGCCAACAGGGATGTTACATTGGATCACTGTTCATGCAGGGATCGGAGCTCTAGCAGCAGCAGCAACAGTCTTGAATGACGTGCATCCGATCTGACACCAGCATCGGAAAAATGCACAGAAGCCGTAGACGTTGTCGCTGCTTTCGTCTATGCAGACACGTTTGCAGTCGTCGTCATTGAATGTTGGATTGTAACCTGGCATGTGGGCCTGCCTAGCTCCCCACATTGCCTATATATGTAAACACAGGGCTTCCTAATAACATATTGAGTATTCCCTAATTACTACTCTTTCATGGTATCATGAGACTGTACGTTTCCACGGCCTTTCGCTTCCGCTTCCACGCCGCCGATCCTCGCTCGGAGTCGAGTCGATCGGCCGCTCGCCTGCCGTCGCTGGGTGTCCTCCACTCGCCGGCCCTCCTCTACGCATTGCGATTCCTGCTCCGCGGGTCTTCCTCACCCGGCTCCGTGCCTGCGCGTCGTCACTTCGCCCGGCCTTCGTTCCTCTTCCATGGCTGAGACCGAGGCCGAACGCCAGGCTCGCGAGGCGCGCGAGCAGCGCGAACGCGACGGAGAGGCGGCACGCCGCCGCCAGGCCGAGACTGATCGCGCTGCTGCCCTCGACGAGTACGAGGCCATGTACGCCGCCGTCCACGCCGCGGCCATCGCCGTCCTCAACATCAAGGTCCTCGTGCCCTTGGTCCTGGATCGCGCCGCCAACAACTACAACCGGTGGCGGTCCCTGTTCCTCGTCGTGCTGGGCAAATATGCCCTGACGGATCACGTCCTCTCCGACGTCATCAACGCCGATCGCCCGGCGTGGGTGCAGATGAACTGCACGGTGCTCACCTGGATCTACGGCACGATCCACGCTGATCTCCAGCAGTCGACGATGAACCGCAACCCGAACGCGCGTGGTGCCTGGACATACCTCGAGAACGAGTTTCTCGGCCAGCGCGAATCGCGGGCCCTGCTGCTCTCGGCCGAGTTCCGCACGGCGAAACAAGGGTCATCCACGATCACCGACTTCTGCCGCCGCCTTGAGACGATGGCGGCGACCCTCAGCGACTTCGGCGATCCGATCGGGGATCGGACCCTGGTCCTTACCCTTCTTCGCGGGCTCAACGGCAAGTTCCGGCCCATGGTCTCCAACCTCAAGATGCGGCAACCCTTCCCCACCTTCGAGGAGGCTCGCACGCTTCTTCTGCTCGAGGAGATCGACATCGACGACATCGCTGCCGGTGAAGCCACTGGGGCGTCGGACCTGCCGGCATCTTCCACGCCGACCGCCCTCGTCACCGCCACGCGTCCCCACACTGGGCGTGCCTCCTCGGGTGGCACCACCAGTGGCTACACCGGCCAGGGCGGCCAAGGCCAAGGTGGCCAGGGCTGCCAGGGCCAAGGTGGCCATGCTGGCCAGGACGAACAGCGTTCTGGCCGTCGCCGTGGTGGCCGCGGCCGCCAGCAGCATCGCCCCCCGGCGCCGTTCTTGAACCCATGGGGCGGCATGGTGCAGTTCTGGCCCCAACCGCCCATTCCCGGCAGCGCGCCAGGGACGCCGCTTCGTCCGCCGCCGTTTCGTCCTCCTCCGGCCGCCTTCACTGCTGTTCCACAGCAACCGTACGTGCAGATGCCGTCCACCCTCGGTCCTCCTCCAGGGTTCGGCTACGGAGGCCCACCGACGCCACAGCAGCAGCAGCCCTGGGCGCCCATGCAGAACATGTCATGGGATCCGTCCGCCCTCGTCAGCAACTTCAACACCATGACGCTGACACCTCCGTCATCGGCCGAGTGGTACGCTGACTCTGGTGCCGGCGCCCACATGGTCAACAACGCTGGTATTCTTTCCAATTTTCACCCTCCTTCATCATCTAGTCCTTCATCTATCATTGTTGGTAATGGAGCTTCGCTTCCCGTTACATCTGTTGGGTCACACTCTTTCTCCACTACACGACGTCCTCTTGTTCTTTCTAATGTTCTAGTTTCACCACACATTATTAAGAACTTGATTTCCGTACGTCGTTTCACCACTGATAATAACTGTTCTATTGAGTTTGACCCATTTGGCCTTTCTGTGAAGGACCTTCAGACACGGAGCGTGATCGCCAGGTGCAATAGCACGGGTGATCTCTACCCGTTCTTTCCCCCAGCACCATCCAGCAGCACCACTGCCTTCGCCGCCGCTGCATCTTCCACCTCCACCTCCCTCTGGCATCGTCGCCTTGGTCATCTCGGACATGCGGCTTTATCCAAGCTTATTAGTTCCAATGCTATTTCCTGTAATAAGCAGCACATTGATCATATTTGTCATGCCTGTCAGCTAGGTCGCCATGTGCGCCTACCTTTTAGTGTGTCAAACTCTCGCGCTGCACATCCTTTCGATTTAATACATTGTGATCTTTGGACCTCTCCAGTTGTTAGTGTGTCGGGCTATAAATATTATTTAGTCATTCTTGATGATTGCACCCACTACACCTGGACTTTTCCATTACGTCTCAAGTCAGATACTTTCAGTGTCATTTCTAACTTCTTTTCATATGTGCGCACGCAATTCGACTCCACTATCAAGGCAGTTCAGTGCGACAACGGCCGCGAGTTTGACAACTCCTCGGCCCGCACGTTCTTCCTCACTCATGGTGTCGTCTTCCGGATGTCGTGCCCATACACCTCCCAACAGAATGGACGTGCCGAGCGCACTCTTCGCACCATTAATAACATCGTGCGGTCCCTGCTGTTTCAGGCCAGTCTTCCTCCAGTTTATTGGGCTGACTCTCTCCACACTGCCACCTATCTTCTCAATCGTCACCCAACTAAAACTCTAGACGGCCTGACTCCTTTCTTCGCCCTTTACGGCACGCAGCCTTCCTATACCCATCTTCGGGTTTTCGGTTGTGCCTGCTATCCCAACCTCTCTTCCACAGCTCCACATAAATTATCACCTCGCTCCTCCCTGTGTGTCTTCCTCGGGTACTCCTCCGATCACAAAGGATACCGCTGTCTTGATCTTCATTCCAATCGGATCATTGTCTCTCGCCATGTTGTGTTCGACGAGACTTTGTTTCCGTTCTCCGAAATGTCCACCAGCCCCCAGAATCCTGACACACTTGCCTTTTTAGACGATGTTGATGATTCCTCTTCGCCTATTTGGCCAAGAGCTGTGACTGCAGGTACTCGCCTCATTGGCAGCATGGACGTCGCACCTGGGCCTCTTGGCGCCCCCTCATCCGGCACTGCCTCTCCAGCCGGCGCGGTGCCTGACACGCTGTCAGGTGCATCCGCCGCGGCCTCCCCAAGTGCCGGCGAACCTGCTGCTCCCACCGAGGCTCCTACTGCTCCGTCCGGTGCTGCTGCCCCTGCAGACTCTACGTCTCAGGTTGTTGCCAGCGGCACCGGAAGGACAACCGGTCGCACCACCGCGACGGCCCCACAGGCGATCGTTCCTGTCACTAATGCGCATAACATGCGCACCCGTGGCAAGGCCGGCTTTCGGCAACCCGTGGATCGCCTCAACCTCCACACGACGGCTGCTACTCCCTCACCGGTACCCTCGTCCGCTCGTGACTCCCTTTCGGATCCGACCTGGCGTCTTGCTATGCAGGCTGAGTTCGACGCTCTACAGGCTAATGACACCTGGACATTGGTGCCTCGACCTCCTGGCGTCAACCTTGTCACTGGCAAGTGGGTTTTTCGCCATAAGTTCAAGCCCGATGGCTCTCTTGATCGCTACAAAGCCCGATGGGTGCTTTGCGGTTTCACACAGCGTCCGGGCGGACCTTCAGTCCAGTTGTCAAGCCAGCGACCATCCGGACGGTACTTACTTTGGCACTGTCTCGCTCCTGGCCGATTCACCAGCTTGATGTGAAGAATGCATTCCTCCATGGCACCTTGACTGAGACAGTCTACTGTGTCCAGCCGACTGGGTTTGTAGACTCCTCTAAACCCAATTATGTCTGTCGCCTGAACAAGTCTCTTTATGGTCTGAAGCAAGCTCCTCGCGCCTGGCACAGTCGCTTCGCCTCTCATATCACCTCCCTTGGGTTTATTGAGGCCAAGTCCGACACATCGCTGTTCATCTACTGCCAAGGTGCTGACATGGCTTTTCTTTTGCTATATGTTGATGACATTGTTCTCACTGCGTCGTCTTCGAGCTTTCTTCATCGGATTATTGCAGCACTCCGCCAGGAATTCTCTATGACAGACATGGGACCTCTTCATCACTTTCTGGGTGTCAGTGTTCAGCGTCGCGGGGACAGTTTATTCCTCTCTCAGAGACAGTATATGCTGGATATTCTGGAACGCGCTGGTATGAGTAACTGCAAGCCAAGTAGCACTCCTGTGGATACTCACTCCAAGCTTCCTGCTGATGGTGTTTCGATCACAGATCCCAGTCACTATCGCAGTATTGCTGGGGCTCTTCAGTACCTCACCTTCACCCGACCAGATATTGCATATGCTGTTCAGCAGGTCTGCCTGTACATGCACGACCCTCGGGAACCTCACTTGAGCGCTCTGAAGCGCATTCTCCGGTACCTTCAGGGTACACTGGATCTCGGTCTACACCTTCACCGGACCTCTCCAGTGGATCTCACTGTCTACACCGATGCCGATTGGGTGGGCTGTCCTGACACACGCAAATCCACCTCGGGTTATGCGGTGTTTCTCGGGGACAATCTCATCTCCTGGTCGTCCAAGCGTCAGCCTACAGTATCTCGGTCCAGTGCAGAGGCGGAATATCGAGCTGTCGCGAATGGAGTCGCCGAAGCCTGCTGGTTGCGTCAACTTCTGCAAGAGCTTCGCTGCCCTCTTCGTCGTGCTACAGTGGTCTATTGCGATAATGTCAGTGCCGTTTACCTCTCCACTAACCCGGTCCAGCATCAGCGAACCAAGCATGTTGAGATCGACCTGCACTTCGTCAGAGAACGGGTCGCCCTTGGTGAAGTCCGCGTCCTGCATGTTCCCACTTCATCTCAATACGCCGACATTTTTACCAAAGGTTTGCCGACGTCCGTGTTCATAGAGTTTAGGTCCAGTCTTAATGTTCGCGATGCTCCCAGTTCCGACTGCGGGAGAGTGTTGGATTGTAACCTGGCATGTGGGCCTGCCTAGCTCCCCACATTGCCTATATATGTAAACACAGGGCTTCCTAATAACATATTGAGTATTCCCTAATTACTACTCTTTCATTGAATAATAACCAGCACACCCCTTTATAATTGCCGCTCAGGTTGTGGCTGCAAGAATAATCCCCAACGGACGCCGACTCTGCATGCATCCAGGCGGCCGTGATGACGAGCAGGAGGAAGACGGCAGCAGAGAGATTCTTCCCTGAGGGCGCCATTGCTTGTGCTTGCTGGTGGCAGTTGGTACTATATGATGAATAAGTTGGCCATACACACTCTTAACAAGGGGAAAATCCATGACTACCAGACGGGCGAATACATCGGAACTGCCAAGAACGCTGGGAGTAGAAAGTTACTGCATTCTCCTGTCCTATGATCCCCCGTCAGAGAGGCAGCAGGCATCTGTTTCTTCTCGGAAATATTAAAGCACGGGATCCCCTAGTGTTTTCCACCGCAGAAGCAAAGATCCTAATATATCCTATGATGATCCAACAAGGGCACGCATAAATTTTACTCTCTTACTTGGGATCGCCGAAGATGCCCGTCTGATGATCGACAGATAAATTGAGCATGGAACGATCTAACTGCTAGGACAACTATGCCCTCGATCTCAGGACACCAATCCGTGAGCAACTTGGCCGTCGACTCGAGTGCCGCCACGCACTTGTCATGGCGCAGCTCAATATCGGTGAGAGCTGCTCCCACTTGAGGACGATGTCGGTGGAGCACTGGTCCAACTTCAAATTCTGGTCTACAAACATCTTCTAGATCTCGTCCAGCATGAGCTTCGAATCGGGGTTCATGGTTCTGAGGCGGTACTAGAAGCGAGTAAAATGATCAGGTTGTTAGCAGATAACTAGATTGGCGTAGGAAGAAGAGCACAAACTTTGGGAAGGAGCAAGAGTTTGTGAAGGATGAAGAATCTTTAGATGGGAAAATAGTTGTTTATACAATGCTTATCACTACTACAGAAACTTGTTACAAATTTGCGCCACGAATTAAAAAGAAAAAATACATATACATGACAAACCTTAAACAGCTACAAATAAATAGTCATTAATATAGAAAACATTTATAGCAATTAGTATTGATACACTAATAGATAATGATTTTACAAAATTTACGAAACAAAAATCATAACATTTGGAGTTTCGAGGAGAGAGATAAACTAGTTACAAATTTGCGCCACGAATTAAAAAGAAAAAATACACGTGTTCATCCTAAGCAACCATGAACCCTAGCTACAACTAGCTTTTCTAGTCCACTAAAATCATGCAATGTAGACTAATAGAAGGGTGTAATCCGATCCACTAACAAATCTACCCTAGTACCTCCAAAATTAGGGCCTTAGTTTGCTAATTTCATAGCTCAAACACCATAAATGAGAGAGAGAACAAACAACAATTACTCACTAACCAACCATTAAAACTTTAATAATTAAAGGCATGGAATAGCATTTTCTTACCTTCTACAAGCTCTCCACCAAAGTATTTGAGCTCAAAACCTCCCCCCTTAGTAGATGCTCTGGCTTAGCTAATTAATTAGACTTGGGGTTGGCTAATGATCTTACCTTAAGGGCAAGGAGGGGGCCGGTAAAGGGGTCATAGCTCGGTCCTCTTGGAGGGGTAGCCTTTGCTAAGGTACGGTCTCATTAGGGAGAGTTATGGACCTCACCGCTGCTGAAACTCTAGCGGGCTGCTAGTTAGCTTTGGGTCTTTGTAAAGGCTTCGTAGTGAACCCTCGCCACTCACCAAAGGAAGTGTTTAAGGGCCTTGCAAACCCGGGCGACAAAGGGAACACGAGCTGTGGGTAAAGTGTACAACCTCTGCAGAGTGTAAAACTGATATATCAGCCGTGCCCACGGTTAAGGGCGGCTTGGACCCTCACATGATAATTGAACTTAAACTTGATCTTAACTTGTGGTTCTTGGTTTTGGTGGAATAATTTTGGGTTATCCTGCTTAATTTTGGGTTGGTATAAACTTACATCTAGTAAATAGGTGCTTGCTAATAAAACTTGACCAACTAAAAGTGCTAACCGCATGAGCCTGAACCCCTTTTGATGGCCTTGCATATTCCCCCACTTGTTGAGTACCAACCATAAGTGTACTCACCCTTGCTAAACAACTGCTGTTCAGAAAATAACAATGAAGTGGAGTACTTCAGCGACTTTGATGAGTTCAAGGCGCGTCAACCAGTCAAGTGCCTGTGGATGAAGTCAAGGAGCTGTTTTATCGTATTAGGTTGTCGGTGAACGTTTAAGACCTTCGTGTCTAATTATCGATGAGTGTAATAAAGTTATGTACTCTCTTTTGTACGCTTTTGAACATTGTCTTTTGATATATTCACTGATGACGTCAACATATGTGTGATGAACGGATCCTGGCACACATATGCGATGCATTCGATTTTGTCCTTAAAATCGGGTGTGACATATGGCCGGTGATGATGTAGAGATGGTGGATCCGGTCGAGGATGTGGTGGGAGGTGGCAGATCCGGTCGATGACGAAGAAGCAAAAGCGGATCCAGAGGAGGACAAAGATGCGGTGGAGGCGACTGATCCGACCCAGGATGAGTTGGAAGTGGCAGATCCGTCTAGCCAAGGACAACATAGAGATAGCAGATCCGACTAAGGATGAGTTGACCGAAGATGGCAGATCCGACTAAGGATGAGTGGATCCGACACAATAATGACATTTTGACGACTAAACTGCTTACCCACATGTTCGGGTAAAAAGCTCATTGGCCACCTGCGGCAATTGTTGAGATGCCGCTGTAACTAAGTCCTAAGAAGAGGGATGTACAAAATAAGTGTATAACCGAGTGTATGAAACAAGTGTACAAATAAGACAATGCATTTTTTTTTCTTTTCAAAGACCTGTTTATTTCTGCATGACCATATATAGAGACCAACAAATGCCCAAGAAAAACCAAAATTACTTTGATCCGTAGGTCCACAGCGATTTTATTTATCACAACACAACTAAGTATGCTACCGGTAGATTACCACCAATCATACAATACTGTATATTGTCACATGGGTGTCGCCCGGCAAGGATCGGATCATTCTTCTTCTTTACTGAACGCTAGGCATGCAATGATCAGTGTATCATTGCCGGATACATGGGAGCGCTAGCAGCAGCAGGAGGATGCGGCCTGCAATTGTTCTGGCACCAGCACTGGAAATAGGCACAGAAGCCGGTAATGTTGTCGCTGCTTTCCTCTCTGCAGATACCTGCGCAGGCGTCATCGTCGAAGAATGACCAGCACGCCCCTTTGTAGTTGCCGCTCAGGTGCTCATTGCAGGGATAATTCCCAACAGATGCCGATTCTGCATGGATCAAGACATGAGCCGATATTTTCTGAAACATCAATACAAATGTAGACACTCACACATGCACGTATTTACACAAGAACGTCATCGAAGGCACGCGCCTCAAATGAGACTTTTAGATAATAGTAGATTAGTCAAACGACATCGCTGCTTGCAACATGTATGTAGTTCATGCAACGCATACACTACGTACCGCTAGTGGCAATGATGATGAGCAGGAGGACGGCAGAGAGATTCTTCCGTGACGGCGCCATTGCTTATGTATTTTTTCTGGTGGTTGTTGGTACATATAGTTGAAGAAGTTTGAGCGAGCAGATTGGTGGACCATCGAGGTTGCAGAAGTCTGGCAATCACATGTCCAAGAGAGCGAGAATATATAACAAGAAGACTTGCGAATCCATCGGAATTGCCAAGAACTCTAGAAAGTTACTATATTCACCTGTCCCTGCACATTATCCCCCGTCGGAGAGAATCTCTAGTGTTTTCCACCACAGAAGCATTCAAAAGTAGGGGATTCTCGTATACCTATATGATCATCTGTCAGGGATACGGAGCAATTGACATCATCAGTGCAGGAACAACCAAAACATGTCGTCATCAGTGCGTCATGCGTGAAGCACGTCTGCGGCACGCATGGTGCTTAATACTTATGAGTTGTAGTAATATTACAGGATGCACTACGGGAAATCAGGGGTTTGCCGAGTGTCTGAAACACTCGGCAAAGGGCAAAATACACTCGGCGAAGCTTTTGCCGAGTGTTACACTCGGCAAAGAGCACTCGGCACAGCTCCAGTCGGCAAAGAGGCTCTTTGCCGAGTGTATTTTTTCGGGCACTCGGCAAACCCTTTGCCGAGTGCTATTTGACACTCGGCAAACAGCCGGTTTCCAGTGCTAAAAAAAACCGAAAACAAATAGCAAAAAAATTTATTTAAATGTGGGAAGGCACCCAACCAAAGTCGCAAGTCGCGCCATTTTTCGCGGAAAATTCGCGCGCTACGCGGTCGGCGGGATTCGAACCCGCGACCTCTCTCTCGCGCGTGACCTTCTCTACCACTGCACCACACTCTCATTTGTGACTAGATATTGTTTTGATTCCTACCGTATTATACTAAACTGAGTGTAAATTACTTGTTTGAGGCCCTAAATGATCTCAAATTAAAAACTTGTCAACTACAAAGTTTTATAACTTTTTGAAATCTACAAGTTTTATTTTGGTAGTTTCTCCATCCGAGGTCATTTACAAAATTTGAATTTCAAATTTGAGAACATTCACACTTAGTTTTCGTTGACTATATGATTTCAAATGAAAAAGTTGTCAACTACAAAGTTTCATAACTTATTGTGATCTACAACTCTTATTTTGACTGTTTTTTCATCCGAGGTCGTTTGAAAAAACTCAAATTTCAAATTTTGAGAACTACAAACGTACTTTTCATTAGCAAAACAAATTCAAATTAAAAAATTTTAAACTACAAAGTTGTATAACTTCTGAAGATCTACAACTTTGATATATGACATTTCTTCATCCGATGTAGTGAGAGTAACATTGTTCACAAATCTTATAGATCTCTCTTATAGTTTCAGGAAACTCTACGAGAGATCTAGATTTTGTGAACAATATTCATATGAATTTGTCGAATGAAGAAATGACCAAACTAAAAGTTCAGCATCTTGAGAAGATATTGTTTGCCGAGTGTTTTTTTTTTGACACTCGGCAAAGAATTTGTTTGCCGAGTGTTTTTTTTTGACACTCGGCAAACCATATTTTTGCCGAGTGTTTTTTTTTGCCGAGTGTTTTTTGAAAAACACTCGGCAAACAAGTTGTTTGCCGAGTGCCCGAAAAAAAACACTCGGCAAACATGAAGACACTCGGCAAACTTGGGATTTCCCGTAGTGATGTAGCATACATAAGCATGAAAACTGCCAAAAATACAAGGTTTAAAGAATTCCGAGGTGAAGAGAATCATTGCTGTGTGCAAAATGTGAGCAAAATGAAAACATTTAAGTGCACTTGTTGTCATGGCTTCACACACTTCAAATCTCAACCTTTTTGTGGACCATCATCAGTAGTTACAACACTGGAAATTTTCAGAGGTTCATCAGTAGAAATGTAGAATAATAGCTTGTTGACCTGATCAACTAAATGCATGGAAACTGCAACCTACACTTATCCTAATCACTGGTTAATCATCAACTCCTAGAAAGGACAAACTTGCACTGCATTTTTTAACGAATCGGCAGGACAGCTGCCAATTACATTAAAAAAGGAGGAGTTCCCAGACTGGGCAAACTAATTACAAGAAGCAAAAGAAGAAAGCTTCTACGAAAAACTATTTCTCTCTCCCTCTCCCTCTCTCTCTCTCAATATTCGAACAACTAAGACCCTGAGAGGAGCACAGCAAGGTGCTTTGCGCTCCCCATGATCCAGGAATTTTTCTCGTCTCGGATTCTCGTGAGCACTCGTGCGGTAGAGTACTTTTTTTGGTCGAAGATCCTCGCGTTGCATTCCTTCCAGATTATCCACGAGACGAGGTGGATCTAGGAGTGCAGCCCTTTCCTCGAGTTGCACTAAGCACCTGTCCTTGTCATCCACCAATGGTGTAAGGATCTTACAGGTGCTCATTCTCTTGGATGAAGCTCCAGTATTGCCGCTCATGCTCTCCAAATCAGCATATTTAAGCTGTTTACCGACGGACCGATGAATTGAGCATTAACTAATCTAGTGATGTCAGAGATCACTACTATAGAATTGATTTTTCTAGTCACTATTTTCACAGTCGGTTTTAAAAAAGTGGCACTGATATATTTTCAAATCAGTGCCGCTTTTGAAAACCGGCTGTGAAAATGTTTCCATAGTAGTGGATGGAGACTAGCTGATTTCTAAATGTAGCGTAGGATACAGGCTGGCCGGCCTCTGCCGTCTGCTCTGCCACCTCGCCCTTAGCCACCATAAATCATCCTATTGCAGATGGGCATGGCAACAATATTGGGGAGCTTGGCGAGTGTAGAGAACATAAGGTGATCTCCGCTCAAACCTGTGTCAATCAGCTCTACTGGGAGCGACACACATCTTGAATCCAGCTTAACTTAGTTGCATGCAGTTGCAGTTGCAAAGGAATTGCATATGTTTTCATCTTCCAAAATAGGTGAATCCATGTTAGTTCAAATCTTTAGCAAGGTTGCTTGCTCTCATCCATTTTGTTTTGGTTGTAACTTATGGGCGATAGAGTGGATAGGGAAAGAAACTACAAATGAGTCAGACCAAGATTACAGCTCCATTGTGTATTGTTATAAAGATCTACTGTCTTTGGGTTGATGAATTTCTAGATTTTGTTAACTTCAGTTAAAAAAGTTATAAAATACATTTGGTTATATATTTTTCTAAAATGCAGCGTACACTTGCAAGAATAGTCCCCAACGGATGGCGACTCTACATGGATCTGATCGAGGCATGTACATACATTTATGCAAGAAGTGTCGAAAGCGCATCAAACATCTTTTAATTAGCAAAAGATTAATCAAATGACATCGCCACTTGCAACATATAGTTCATGCATGTGCACGCGTACATACCACCAGAAGCCTTGACGATGAGTAAGAAGACAACGACTAGTGAAAGCAAATATGATTCGGGAAAATAATAGATTGATTCTGGAGAAGCTAATGCTCTAGTACATCTAGGCAAGGAGGTCCGGTGACTTGGGAATCATGGGAGATCCTTGACTAATCCAATCAGATCTATCTAATCCCCTCAGGGGGCGCACGCACGGCCAAAGGCCTTTGCGGGTGCAACACCCAAGGCCCATAGGGCCTGCCTGATACATGCCCGCTAACAACTAGGATGACGGCAGAGAGATTCATTTGTGAATATGCCATCGCTTCTTACCTGGTGGAAGTTGGTATGTTGAAGAAGACTGAGTGAGCTGATTTTGTTGATGATCGAGTTTGGAGAAGCCTGGCAGTCATGCTTTACCAGGAGTGAGCATATATATACGCCCACACTTAACATAAAGAAATGAAGAATTCAAATTATGGTATTCTCCTGTCCTAAGATCCACCGTCAAGGGCAGCAGGAAGGGAATAATTAAAGCATGGTTCCCCTAGTATTTTCCACCGCACAAGAAGAAGCGCAAGTTCCAGAAACAAAGCACAGTCTATGTCATGGAATTAGTGAGGAAAAACATGTCAAAATACCAGAACCTATTAGGCATGCCTAACTAGTGCGTAATTTCAAAATTTTAATTTTTCCTTTCTAAACTATCCTTCAAATGCTGTCGAGAGGAATGTACAACAAAATTATGGTTTTGAAAAGTAGGGCAAAGGGCATGTTAGCAAGATAATGCAGATGTGATTTTAATCGATTGGTTACTCTCAAGTCTCAATTGGTGGTTTTTCTTCACATTCATAGGGTGGAGAGGTCTTGCCTCATGAAGAATCCAAATACATCAAGGGATGCGCCCAGAATCAGCTCACATTCGATTTTTACAATCAAAACTGGAATATCCTGTTTTCCCACGGTGCAGATTTCATAATTAGCCTAGGGGTATGCTTGGTTCGGTGCCACACCCTACCACGGCACTGTGTACGGCAGCCACAGAAAAGCTGCTGCTGCTTGGTTCTTTTGTACGCCACAGAGAAAGACATGAATTTTGTGCTGGGTTTGGCCGTCACGATCTGGCGCTAGTTCTGGGCGCCACAACCTGTGGCGTCACCTGGAGATGGTGTAACACCCAAATTCCATCACTTAATAAATTATAGCAACATTGTTTTTATTTAGGTTTATCTAGGGTTTAATGTATTTTCTTTTATTTAATTTGTGGCCTTAATTACTAAATCAATAATTAATTAATCTTAGTTCAAAAAGTGTATGATGCATTGCATGTCTTTGCATTTGTTTTGTTTGTTTGTGTGAACTCCTAAATCTGCTCCAAATTCAAACTCCACTCAAATCTCTCTCAAACACTCAAAATCCAATTCAAATTTAAGTTCAAACCATGTCTCTTTTCCCTCCCTTCCCCTTTTCTCTTTTGGCCCGGCCCAATCCTTTCTCCCTCTTCTTTTTCTCCTTTTTCTCCTGCAGGCCCAGTCCCTAGCCCAACTCCTCGGCCAAAGGCTGGCCCACTCGGCTCTCCCCTCTCCCGCATGCTCTCCCTCTCTCCCTCACTGCCCTGTGGGCCCCGCCTGTCATCCCCGACCTCACGCCGCTCTGGGCGCTCTCCCGAGCCACCGCAACCCGCATCTCCCGCCCCACGTCCTCATCGCGCCCGCGTCTCCCTCCCTCTCTTCACGCCAAATCAAAGCACCATCAAACCCTGAGCAATCACTCCCGCGCCCTCACTCTCTCCCCTCTTTCCTCCCCTCTCTGCAACGGCCGTGACTATCAAGGCCATCAATGGCCAGACCTCTCGCGCCCGCTCTCGGTCCCTCTCCACCCCGAGCCCCTCCGCTACCTGCTAGACTCTATATAAAGCTCGCCATATCTTCCCGCGCACGCACACACCTTTTCCACCCCGAAACCACCTCACTGTTGCACCTAATTCCTCCCCGGAGCTCGTCATCGCCGCCGAGGTAGTGATTCGCTGCCGCCTCGGTTCTCTTTCACCTGAGCTCCCTCTGATTCTTTCTGTTCCCTTGACTCGCGCACAGGATCATCTGGAACACTTCGCCGGCGCTTGAACAGCATCCCCGACATCGGACACTCCTCCTCGTCGTTCAACCAGGACCGCCGCCGCACTTCTTCGCCGCTGACCCCCTTTCGGTCCTCCTCTGCTGCTACAAAACCCCGGGGGTGAGCTCGTCGTGATCCCCTCTTCCTTCCTGTGCCATGTGTTCATCTCCCAGAGGCTTGTTGCGCTCTGCTGTGCATGCTCCGGTGTGTTTCTGCCGCACTCAGGGCGGCGGCGCCGTGCTCCGGCACCGCCGGTCGCCACTTTTATTGCCTGCCGTCTATCTGCGATCCAATGGCCCAGAGCCATCCAAGCGTACCGGTCAAACCTTAGTCAGACCGGGCGCCCCTGGTTATTTTTGTTAAGAGCCCCTGCAGTTTAACCCGCAGTCCATGTTCTATAGAAAAATATTCATATATATGCCCCTGCAAACTCTGTTTACCATCCTATTCATGTTATTTTCACTTGCTAGCCCTTCTGAGTTATGGTTAATTATGTTTAGGCCCCCAGTTTTTATCAAAACAGTACGCAAACTTTAGATTTTATTGCATATTAGTCCCTGCAACCTTGTAACTAGTGTATTTTCGTCGTTTTAAATCCGTTTTGGGCGATTCTCGCGGCCACGCGATCGTCTCTACATGCTCTTTAGTTTAGGGTGTTTGTTCTATGCTTTTAGTTTATTTGGTGTACTGTTTTTATTTATTTTATTGTATACCTTGTGTGATCGTGTAGAGAACGTGCCGTTCGAGGAAGGAGAAGAGCAGCAGCAGTTCGAGGAATACCAACAGTAGTTTGTTGAGGAAGGCAAGTGGCCTCCCTCTACATGAATCTTCTTTTTGTCCCAATTACATCATGAAATTCACCTTTACTTTATTGCTTATGCATTAATTTTGACGGGTCGCCTATTAGGACATGACTAGATCTTTTGCCTTGAACCTTGAATCACCTGGTTATATCATGGGTAGAAATGCTTAGCTTGCTTAAACTTGGGATGGTTTTGTTACCTTTTATGCAAATGTTAATCATGATTTAATTATGTTGTTATATACTTGCTTAATTACAAGATCATCATGATTAATTGGAACATGGAGAACCACCCAAGAAAACAGTGCAACCATAGTATCACATGGCTCTGACTTAGCTAATTAATTAGACTTGGGGTTGGCTAGTGGCCTTACCGTAAGGGCAAGGAGGGGGACGGTGAAGGGGTCATAACCCGGTCCACTTGGAGGAGTAGCCTTTGTTAAGGTACGGTCTCATTAGGGAGGGTTGTGGACCTCACCGCGGCTGAAACTCTAGCGGGCCGCTAGTTGGCTGTGGGTCTTTGTAAAGGATTCATAGTGAACCCTCACCACTCACCAAAGGAAGTGTTTAAGGGCCTTGCAAACCCGGGTGACAAGGGGAACATGAGCTGTGGGTAAAGTGTACAACCTCTGCAGAGTGTGAAACTGATATATCAGCCGTGCCCACGGTTAAGGGCGGTTTGGACCCTCACATGATAATTGAACTTAAACATGATCTTAACTTGTGGTTCTTGGTCTTTTGTGGAATACCTTGGATTATCCTGCTTAATTTTGGGTTGGTATAAACTTACATCTAGTAAATAGGTGCTTGCTAATAAAACTTGATCAACTAAAAGTGCTAACCGCATGAGCCTGAACCCCCTTTGATGGCCTTGCATATTCCCCCACTTGCTGAGTACCGACCATAAGTGTACTCACCCTTGCTAAACAACTACTGTTCAGAAAATAACAATGAAGTGGAGTACTTCAGCGACTTTGATGAGTTCTAGGCGCGTCAACCAGTCAAGTGCCTATGGATGAAGTCAAGAAGCTGTCTTATCCTATTAGGTTGTCGGTGAACGTTTAAGACCTTTGTGTCTAAATATCGATGAGTGTAATAAAGTTATGTACTCTCTTTTGTACGTTTTTGAACATTGTCTTTTGATATATTCACTGATGATGTCAAACATAGTGTGATGAACGGATCCTGGCACACATATAAGATGCATTCGATTTTGTCCTTAAAAATCGGGTGTGACAGATGGCGTGGCCAGTTGTGGCGTGCATCGAAGCACGCCCTAAATCTCTTATCTGGATACTAAATTAGCTATCTATTTATACATTTTGATCGGCTCAATGTGACCTACGAAATGCTGACGAAATGAAATTTTTGGTTGAACGCTTCCCAAAATTGATAATTCCTGTTTTAGGAAACTAGATGCCCCTGTTATCCTAGACGCGCGAATATCGGTCATCAACAATATGTGCCCGAGACAATCCAAATTTATTTTGTTGCGCAAGTCCACAACAATTTTAATTGTTACAACATAACTAAGCATCCGGTAGGAACCACTGAACATATAGTGGTACTCTATATTTTATTATTACACTAGGGCTTGGAAGGATCGGATCATTTTTCAGGCAGGGATCATTGTATCAATGCAGGATCGGAGCGCTAGCAGCAGCAACAGCCTCAGAAGTGCAACTGGTTTCACACCAGCACATAAAAAGGTAACAGAAGCCCGTCAATGTTGTCTCTGCTTTCGGCTAGGCATACACGCTTGCAGGCGGGGTCGTTAAACAATCCCCAGAATGGCCCTTTAAAATTACCGCTTAGGGGCTCATGGGGTTGGCAATCAAAATTCCCAGCGGACGCCAACTCTGCATGGTTCAGATCCAGGCATGGACATTCATATGACAAATGTCCAAGGCGCATTAAACAACTTTTAGCAAAAGATTAATCAAATAAACGACATGGCTGCTTGCATGTGCACGCGTACATACCACCAGCTGCCATGAGGACAGGTAGGAGGATGATATATGACTAGGAGGACGGCAGCAGAGAGATTCATCTGTGAAAGCGCCATTGCTTCTTATCTGGTGGAAGTTAGTACGTTGAAGAAGACTGAGCGAGCAGATTTGTTGACGATGGAGTTTGCATTGGAGAAGTCTGGCAATCACTTGAAGAGTGAGCATATATATACTTAAAACCAAAAAAAAAACTGTCACTGTCAACAGGCAGATCCATCGGATTTGCTGCTAAGAATGCTGAGCAACTCTAGAAATTATTGGCAGCAGGTGACAGGTGACGTACTGTTAATGGCGATGCCTGCTCTCGATGCCCTGACTGGAACAAGGGATCATATGTCATAAGTTTATTGCTTACATAGCTAGCTTCAGCTTGTTCTGCTTCTGCGGCGGCAAACACTAGGAAAATAATCTGTGAGCTTTGATTGCCCAAATAGAAATAGAATGCACGTCCCCCGGGCCCGATAGAGGATTGTAGGTGAGCTTTGATTTACCCGAACAGCTTTTAATTAGTCTGATTGATCCACTTGTCTCGCTTCAAATTATTAATCTCTTGGTGAGGTCTTGGAGCAACTAAATTTCTCCTGTACTTGCACATGTCTACATATTGCAAATTTCTCCTCGGTCGATCACTCATCCAGTCAACTGCTCGCTAGCTCATTCTTCTTCATCAAGACCGTATAAACTTCCACCAAAAGCTATAAGCAATCATAATGGCGCCGCGCGTCACCAAGGAATCTCTCTGCGTCCTCCTCCTGCTCATCATCGTGACCGCTTCTCCATACATATCTACATGGAACAAACTCATATAACAAGGTCTCCCAAGATGTAGGCGATGTCTTGAGGTTATTATCTCACACTACTACAGAAGAGTTTGTGGGTGCGGGCGAGTTTGGTTTGGAGGGGGGGAGGTCAGAGGCTCGCTCCTACTTTTCGCGCCAAAAAATTGCACATGAAGATGAAGAAAACAAAAGATGAAGAAAAAGAAAAAAAAACCCAACCACCCACCAAGCCGACTAATACTAGGCTTTGGAATTTTTCGACGCATGACCATATGCGTCCGCCGGGTTTCGAACCCTTGACCTGAGGCCTCGCACATTCCAACCTTCTTCACTACACTACACAATCACTTGTGTGTAGAGAGCATATGTTGTTCTTTTGTATTATTGTTTGTCAGCATTTATAGGAGCAGGTGGAGGTGTGAAGCTCTTGGTATTTAGGTATAGAGTATGTATGCACTTCTGATCCAATGCACACAAGTAAAGTAATGAAGTGTTGTTATGTATGATAACATGAGCAAACATTTAGTGTAGTAGATTCACCGGTAATGCGTTCACTCCAAAAAGTCATTAAATGAACTCAGACTTATGGACATAAAAGAGTTGGTTGAACTAATACCACTTAATTATATATGATCCTATGTACCGGCCACTACTACAGAATGATTTTCACTAGCGGTCTATAACCCATTTTCACAGCCAATTTTGAAAAGGTGGCGTTGATTAAGTGGCAGCGAAAATAATTTTGAAAACCAAAAATAAAAAAATAAATGAGTTCAAAATAAAATTAACCATATGGGAGGTCTTGCCTCGTGAAGAATCCAAATACATCAAGAGTTGCGCTCAGAATCAGCTCATGTATGTTTTTCACAATCAAAACCGGAATATCCTGTTTTTGCCTGGTCCAGATTTCATAATTAGTCTAACCCTCTTATCCAGAGATTAAATTAGCAATCTATATATACATTTTGATGGGCTCAACGTGAGCGACGAAATGCTGAAATCCCATTTGTATTTAAAGACTTTTCCAAAATTGGATATTCTGGTTTTAGAAAACTAGCTAGATGCTCCTATTTTTCCCTGACGTGGGAAACTTGGTCGTCAAGAATATGTTGCACGAGAAAATCCAAATTTATTTTGTTGCGCAAGTCCAAAACAATTTTATTTTTTACAACATAAGTAAGCATCCAGTAGGTACCACCGAGCATACAATATTATATCTAAAAGAATGGCCCAACCCCCTAGTGTTTTCCACCGCTCAAGAAGAAGCCGAAGTTCCAGAAACACAGCATAGTCCATGTCATGGACTGATTGAGGAAAGACAAGTTAGAGTATAGCAGAACCAAATAAGCATGCTTAACCAGTACGTAATTTCTAAAATTTAGTTTTACCTTTCTAAACTATCCTTGTGATTCAAATAAGGATGACATCATTCATTTTCATGTGCTGAGCATGGACAATCTTTCGACAAAATCACCCCGGCAATTTCAAGAACAAAATTTATGGTTTTGAAAGGAGGGCAAAGCTACCAAAACTTAGCAAGATAATGTACATGTGATTTTGATCGATTGGATACCCTCAACTGGCAGTTTTCCTTCATATATATAGGGTGGAGAGGTCTTGCCTCGAGAGATGCGCTCAGAATCAGCTCACATCAATTTCTTACAACCAAAACCGTACAATCTTGTTTTCCCCTGGTGCAGATTTCATAATTAGCTTAACTCTCTTATCCGGAGAATAAATTAGCTATCAACATTTGCATTTCTATGGGCTCAAGCTCAACGTGAGCTATGAATGCTGAAATCCATTTTTTATTTGAAGACTTCCCCAAAATTGGATGTATTATGGTTTTAGGAAACTAGATGGTCCAGTTTTCCATGACGTATGAATTTCGGTCGTCAACGATATATGCACAAGAAAATCCTTTTTTTTTGTTGCGCAAGTCCACAACAATTTTATTTTTTATAAAATAAGTAAGCATCCGGTAGGTACCACAGAGCCTACAATGTTCTATACTATTATTACACGAGGGCTTGGAAGGATCGGATCATTGCTCTGGCAAGGATCATTGTATCAATGCCAGATCGGAGCGATAGCAGCAGCAACAGGATCAGACGCGCTGCATCTGCTTTTGCACCAGCATTGTAAAAGGTTACAGAAGCCATCAACGTTGAAGCTGCTTTCTTCTAGGCATACACGCAAGCAGGCGGGGTCGCTAAACAATCCCCAGCATGCCCCTTTAAAATTGCCGCTCAGGTGCTGCTCAAGGCAATCATATTTCCCAGCGGACGCCGACTCTGCATGGTTCAGAACTTCAGATCCAGGCATGGACATTTATGCAACAAGTGTCGAAGGCGTATCAAACAACTTTTAAGTAGCAAAAGATTAATCAAACCGCATCGCCGCTTGCAACATATAGTTCATGCATGTGCACGTGTACCACGAGCTGCCATGACGACGGGAAGGAGGACAACGACTAGGAGGACGGTAGAGAGATTCATTTGTGAAGGCGCCATTGCTTCTTATCTGGTGGAAGTTAGTACGTTGAAGAAGACTGCGTGGGCAGATTTGTTGACGATCAAGTTTACCTTGGGAGAATTCTGGCAATCACTTGACTAAGAGTGAGCATATATATATACTCTTGACAAAAAAAACTATCACTACCCAACAGGCAGGTCCATGGGATTTGCTGCTAAGAAAGCTGAGCAACTCTAAAAATTATGGGCAGCAAGTGACAGGTGACGTACCGTTAATAGCGATGCCTGCTCTCGATGCCCTGACTGGAACAAGGGATCGTACGTCATACGTTTATTGCTTACATAGCCAGGTTCAGCTAGTTCTGCTTCTACGGTGGCAAACACTAGGAGAATAATCCATGCTTTTAATTAATTCTCCTAATAGAAATAGATGCCTGTCCCACGGCCCGACAGAGGATTGTAGGTGAGCTTTGATTTACCCGAACATTCTTTTAATAATTAGTCTGATTGGTCCACTTGTCTCGCCTGAAAATATTAATTTCTTGGTGAGGATTTGGAGCAGCTAAATTTCTCCTGTACTTGCACATGTTTGCATATTGCAAACTTCTCCTCAGTCGATCATTCAGCTAGTCAACTGCTCGCTAACTCATTCTTCTTCATCAAGACAGTATAAACTTCCACCAAAAAGCTCTAAACAACTCTAATGGCGCCGTGCATCACAATGGAATCTCTCTGCATCCTCCTCCTGCTCGTCATCGAGCATATTCTAAAGTTGCATGGGGCACCAACGGGTCTCATTTCAGACTGAGGGCCTCAGTTTGTGGCAAGGTTCTGGTAGAGTTTGCGCAAGGTGATGGAAACCACTCTAAACTATAGCACCACCTTTCATTCGCAAACGGATGGGCAGATGGAAAGGGTGAACCAAACTCTTGAGGACATGTTGAGGGCATGTGTGTTGAACTATGGAGTTTGTTGGGAAAAGAGCTTATCATTCGCAAAATCCTCATACAAACACGGCTATCAAGCGAGTTTGAGGATGTCTCCCCTTTGAAGTGCTATATGGCTAAAAGTGTATGACCTTGCTCATGTGGTCTGAGGTGGGTAAACGAACTTTGTTCGGACCCAACGCCATCAAAACAACTGAGGATGATGTGGACAAGGTAAGAGAAAACTTGAAGGTAGCTCAGAGTTGCCAGAAGAGCTACGCAGACAAAAAGAGAAGAGACATGCAATTAGAAGTGGGAGATCAAGTCTATCTCAAAGTATCACCCCTAATAAGAGGTACCAACGGCTCGTTTGGTTGGAGGTAATTGGTAGAAGGGAAAGGGAGTTTAGATGTGAGAGACGAAAATTGTAATGTTTGTTCATTGGGTATGGGAGCTCTAATGGGATGAGGAATGAGAGTTTAGAGGGACAACTCCCACTAATCGGGGCCAACAACCATCCACCTGAGTACCTGAATGCGAGTGGCAGCATCCTTAAGTAGCACACATTTTATTCAGACACGCACATTAACAGTAAATGCAGTTGTTCACATTACACTTTACAAAAACTAATCTTTCATTTTTTTCAACACATAAACATAATACTCATATAGATGTGTACTTATATTTTTCCATTTGTGATTGAGTTTTAATTAGTAATTACTCTATACACATTTTCATCCACATTCACACTTTTTCCATTTTGTATCGCACCTCCATACATTATATTTAGCATAGAAATCAATATTTTTCATCACTTCCTCACATATACATGTATAAGTGGTCTACATGGTGACACTCATCATGTGTATATACCTTAAATTATTATTTCTATATTAAAAATGATAAATAGATAATTTAGAATCATATATTAGTTTACTTTTGGACTTTTCGGTAGGATGCACATGAAGATAATTAGATTAAGATTTAGGTATTTAGTTTAGATTATCTTTAATAACAACATATGTGGGTAACTTACATACAAATATTGAATGTCATTTTAAGTTATCCTTTATAATGATATGGATGAGTAAATTAGATAAATATTATGGGTTAATTTAAATTTTTTTATAGTGGCATAGCTTGATAATTTAGATACTGTTTTAGGGTTTACTTTAGAATATTTTTATAATGATATTGGTGTGTAACTTTTCGAAAAATATAATAGACCAATGGCTATGGTTATTAGAGTTATATAATTGATATTTCTGATTTTTGTGAGAATTTCATGGATTGGTCTTTTTTTCTAGCGTGTCTCGTGAGAACTAAGTAGAAGTCTCCTATTACTTCATTGCTACAAAGAGTGTCTCATGAGACTAATGCAGAGTCTCCAATTAAAAAATTAAGGCTACACTGCTACCAAATTATTACCTTGATCCTTGAGCTATCTCTCATGTGTTAAATATTCGAACATAATACCTATATAGAAATATACTTATTATTTTCATTTGATTGTGATAGATTTTAGTAAGTAATTACTCTAAAGTTTTCATACATATTTATAATCTTTAAATTTTCACTTTGCATCACATGTATGCTCTTGAATTTATTTAATAAATCCTAAGTTTGAACTATAATTTTAAGGTAGAAATCTATATTCTCGTCACTTCCTTTATATCTTTATAAATGACAATGCACATCATGCGTATATACCTTCATCAGTATGTATGTGGGTAATATAGTTATAAAGTTAAGGGGTTAATTTAAGTTCTTTTTTAAGTATTTGTAGTGCATAATTTAGTTGCAAATTTAGCTAGTTATTTTAAATATTGTTTATAATGGCATAAGTAGGTAATTTTGATCAAAATTAGGGGTTACTTTGGTTTATTTTATATAATGGCAGTTGTGGGTAATTTAGATATAGATTTAGTGGGTTACTTTAATCTATTTTCAAAATGGCATAGGTGGGTAATTTTTTAGAAAACATAATAGATCTAATGGCTATGATGATTTGAGTGTTCTAATTGATGGCCAGTTATTTTGCTTTTTTTCCTAAATTTCTAGGATTTCTCTCTTTTTATAGAGTGTCCACCTAGGATCCTAGGTGGCTTCACCGGGAGGCCTCAAAAGGAGTCTCCAATTAGTAATAGTAAGATAAACTAGCTTATATAATCTTGAAGGGGAAACAAGGCCAAGTAATTTTCCGCAGCTAATGGCGTTCCATGAGCTGAGAGCTGAATTTACAGATCCCATAGACGGATACCAGTATTTGTGATAACCAATTTGGGGTCCGAACAGGATATCTTCACTGTGCCGTGTCCTGCATCAAACAGACATGAGAAGAAACATGTATACTGTCGATCAGGACGTGCAAATCAAACATTTGCTAAGAGAAGGGACGGGGGAACGAACATGTGAACCCTTGCAACAGAGGATGAAATGAGGCCTTCGTTACCAAAATGAGGGATAGAGAAACAGAGGAGCCCGATGAAAAACCAAAGAGCACTTCCTAACTCAATCATGATCTCAGTTCCTCCTATCATTAAAATCACTTCGGCAGTACGTAGGACAATGAATTTTGCAGAAAATACGTATATAGATGGCTCAGTCTGCAGATCCAGCAATATTTTTCTCATGCAACAGAGTGCACTCTCATTGAGAATGAGCGCAAGCATGCATTGTCAGTGCAGTGGCAATAATTGCCCTCCTCCACCGACCATCTAACCTTGTATAAAAAGAGAGGATCCCTTAAACTTTTCAATGGACGTACAGTTTCGCATTAGCACGTAATTTATGGGACAGAAATATATCCCAGTTTAACTCTGATCTCCGGGCGCTATTCATCAGGACCGGTGAAGATGAATTGTTGTTAAGGTTTATTTGTAAGTGCTTTGTCTCTGTTTGGTACTGTTTGCCCTTTATCTGTATAAAAAAAACCACTGCAGGGTCTAGAAAAGGTCTCGAAGGCTGTATTCCCTGCGCCTGCAGCTGAAGGTAGTTTGCACACAGCAATTCAGCAAGGGACCTTTTTTAATTTATAATGTGCAAACTTCCGAGTTCGAAATTAAAATATGGTGGGTGGAGGAGGGCAATTATTGCCACAGCCCGCTGCTCTACTACCGCGCTACATGCGCGTCTGACTGCCCTTTATCTATGTTAATCATCAACGCAAGTTGCACAACTGTAAGTACCCATACCGACAAGGTCATGTAGATGGTGAAATTAAAATATGTCCATGAGGGTGAGAAACCACCAGCACCTTGTCATGACGTATTAAACTAATATAAGCTATAATTGATAAGCCAGTTGTACCATAAAAGATAGCAAACGACATCATATTGCAAACGACATCGTAAGGTTAGTGAGTTTCTATTTGATTCTATTGAGCACATCTGGTCCAGATGCAATAGAGTTGGGGTTTGTGGAACGATTGAAGTTCCTCCTTCAATACATCAAAACATAAGCAAAGTTCGTGATCCAGCTCCCCTTCGTGGAGCGGATCCAGACCAGTGGTCGACCCTTGGAGGCGACTCACGGTCATTTGTTGAAGTTGTGAAATCTAATCCTCATCCGAAATCGCAGATGGCTGACAGAGGAACTCATGGGGGACAAAGAATCCCTCAGAGAGGAGGTAGATCAGGTGGGGTGGAGAGAGGTAGAGGTAGAGGGGAGCAGTCGTATCAAGGAAATTGGAGGGGAGGTTATCAAGGTGGGAGGTTCCAGTCAAATCAGCAATACCAAAAGAAGGAAATAGGACAGAACACTTTCAACAATAAGAGGGAGGGGGAGTTTGATCTGAGGAATAGTCTGAACCAAGGAAAAGATATAGCTAAAAATCCAATGGAGGACAAGATGGGTAAAGAGCAGGAAGTGGGAGGAGAAGAACATCGGACCAATAGAATGGGTGGAAATGAAACTGGGAAATCAAATGTTAACAAGGCTCAAGTTGAGGAAAAATGTAACACCCTAATTTTCATCACAAGAAATTGTAGAAACACTTCTGTAATTTTCTAGGTTTTATTTGAGGCATAAATAAATTTCTGTGATTTAATTGGAATTATTTAGGTTTTTATTCAATTTAATAATTAATTAATAGACACAATAAGTGTTTGTTGCACTTTGTGCTGTTGCATTATTTTTGTAATGCCTTGTTCAAATTAAGTTTGAGTTTAAATTGTTTGGATTCGAATTTATTTGAATTTGTTTGATCCTTAGAATGGTCGTTTTCGGAAAAGTTCAATTTACCTCCTTGATCTATCACTTGGTCCGAATTCAGCACTTCAACTCTCGTTCCATTCGCTTTTCAGCCCGGCCCAATTCCGTCGCGGCCCGGTCCAGCCGACGTCTCCTCCTCTTTTCTTGTCACCGCCAGGTGGGACCCGCCCGTCATCCCTACCGCGTCGCCGTCTTCGACCGGGACTCGGCCTGAGTCGGACCCAAGCCCGAGCGCCGTATCCGTGCCCTTCTTGGCACGCACGCCAAGACCGGCGCCCCTGGGACTTTATAAACCTAGCGCCTGCCGCCGCTCCCCTAACTCAGAAACCCTAACCGCGCAAAGCTCCATCGTCCGCGAGTTTTGCGTCGCGAAACCGAAGCTTCGCCGCCGCACCCGGTCTCCCTCCCTGTGGCAGCATAACCGACGTAATCTAGCCCCAAAGCTTAGTCGCGAGGTAAGGAACCCTACATAGGTGCTTGAGCTCATCGCTTTGCCCTTTGTGCTTCGGAATTCGTCACCGTAGTTCAGCCGCACAGGACCAAGACGCCGACGACCGTGCGCCGCCGTCCTCGCTGGCCTATAGACGCCCAAAGAAGCCTAGCTGAGTTCGCGAGGTCGTAAGGTTCGTCCAGAATCTTTCCGCGCTCGTTTTGGTGACCCGTAGTCCGGAATCGTCCTACGCCGGCGAGCTCTCCGTCGAACGCCGCCGCGGGCCGCCACCTCCCCACTGTTCCGCCGCCGACCGATGCCCGAGCCTCCCTGAGCCGTCCGATCGCCACTCAACGACCCAGATCGAGTCAACAGATGAGGATACCGGTCAGCCCTGGTAAGTTTGCTAAAGAGGCCCTGCAAAAGTTGTTAATAAACTCGCGGTCCAGATCCAGTGTAAAGTAATTACGTAAAGGTCCTTTAATCTTTTGGTTTAACCCCTGTCTTTTCAATATTTGAACCCGCCGTCCAGCCTGGTCCTTTTACGAGTTAGACCCCAAGTTTATATACATAATTATGTATTAGCCCTCGGTATATCTCAATCTAACCCCTGGAATTTGTGTGTATTCACAGATAAACCCTTGGAACCCCGTTTTATCCGTATCTTGACCGTTTCAACTCCGATTCGAGTGATTCTTTCGCTCACGTGATCGTAAGAACTTGATCTATATCTTTGTACCCTTCCTTTGTACTGTTGCCCATGTTTGGTGTGTTGTTTCTTATTTGTTGTATTGTTTCCTTGCATGTGTGACTCCGTGATTGCGTATAGGAGCAACGTTCGTGGTTCTCAAGGTTTGTTCGAGGATTCAGTTGAGAAGACCCTGAGCCATAGCAGTTTTTATTGGATTTAAGGCAAGTGTATTCTTGATCATGATTTCAGTCCTAATAACCATATGACATGCTATACACTGTAGATTGCTATGCTTGCATGCTTAATCATGATGGGTCCTATATTTAGGATGACTAGTTTTCTTTAATCCTACCTTGTTAACCTGGGTTTTATATTCATGTTGGGTAGCATTTGCTCAGTTGCTATACTTGGGAATGGTTTATACTAAATGTGAAGATAATAATTTTGTGATATCTTTTATATATGATATATATGATCTGATGAGAATGTTAAACCAAGACCACATTGATTAATCGGAACATGGAGAACCACCCGGGATTTCCCGTACAACCACAATACCACATGGCTCTGGTCTTAGCTAAGTAATTAGAAGATCCCTTTGTTGTGTGGATGCACTGCATGTGTGGTATGGGCTGGTTGCTACCGGCAAGGTTTGTGAGCAGAGGTGCGGGGGCAGGAAGGTGCGCCTTTTATAGACCCGTCTGGCAAGGGAGCGCACACACATTGGGAAATTCTTTGGAAAGGCTTCGTAGTGATTCTCTGGCCCCTCACCAAAGGAAGTGTTGAAGGGAGTAATTAACCCGGGCATAATGAGAAACACGAATTGTGGGGAAAGCTGTACAACCTCTGCAGAGTGTCTAAAATCTATTGCAATAGCCGTGCTCGCGGTCATGAGCGGCCTGGACCCTCACATGATTAATATATCGAAAGAAGAATTAAATTGGTTTTTTATTTATGGTGATGATGCTTATGGGTTACCATATGCTTAATTGGGTTGGTATATACTTATACTTTAGTAATTATGATGCTAAATAAAATTTGACCAACTTAAGTGCTTAAAGCAATTTAATTAGAAGCCAAACTATTTCCTTGTTAAGCCTTTGCATGTCATTTGCTTTTGCTCTACATTTGCTGAGTACCAACCATAAGTGTACTCAACCTTGCTTTATCTGCGGCTCAGGCTTAGACAGAAGTTTCAGTGGAGTATTTTGGAGTTTCTAGGCATACGTGTTCCCCCAGTCAGCTGCCCGTGGAGAAGTTTTGAAGGTTCCGCTGCTAGTTATTCGCTTCCGTGAGTGTAATAATGGTATTTAATATTATTTACGTTTTGCACTGTCTTTTATATCACTGATGAAGTCTCATATGTGTGTAAACTTGATCCTGGCGCACATATGATAGTCATTCGGTTTTGTTTACAAAATCGGGTGTGACAGAAGTGGTATCAGAGCTGTGTTGACTGTAGGACGTAAGCCTAGAGTAGCAATGGTCGTTTTTAGGGTCCTAAATGTCTTCTTATACTTGCTCTACCTTGTCTGTTGCAATCTTGGTCTAAACTCGTTGTTTTCCGTCAACCTTGACTTACCTTCTCCTTGATTCTTAATCATCATCCAATTGTACACTTGTTCTGTTCTTTCTCCAGCTCCTAGTTAACGTCTCTCTAAAAGTTAAAAGAACCAGCAAGAGTTATATTGGATGCCACAGTTAACGAGTTTTTCTCCCTAAGCATGAATTATTGGAAACAAGAGAATCATGGATATTTTGGAAACACCATCAGTCATGCTTTATCTCAACACCAGGATTTAGGAAATTATCCCCCCTAAATCATGTCACCGTTAGTAGAGTCGTCGTTGAGGTCGATGTTAGTTCTTGTGTAGGATTGTTTGCCTTGTGCTTGTTGTGTGCTAAGTGGTTGAATTGCTTCTTTGTAATGAGTGCGATGTTTCTGTGGAGTGATGACCACAATTACATCTCAATAAATCAACTAAACTATTAGATAGTTGGGTTTTGTCTTTGTTCCTGGTCTTAGTACCTAGGTGAGTTCCAAATCCCTCTTTGCATATCTAATCATGAATCTTTTGTGCACCAAATCTATTCTCGTCACCCCCTGACACAGCGGAACGGTTTAAGTCATATCTCAAGCTACGAGACCCCGATTGCTGCAAATCCAGTTGGATTAGTTCCATAACTTCATAAGTTATTTTCTGGCTAAGTTTCACTATTTTTGGATTATTGGACAGTGGGATAAATGATTTTTGTTGGATAAAGAGAATCTGTTTCAGTAATCTGACATAGTCGACTTGTTTATTTCATATCTCAAGTTAGAAAACTCCGATTGACATGAAACCAGTTGGGTTAGTTCCAGAATTAGATAAGCTATTTTCTGGTAAAATATTACCATTTTTGGATTTTCTGGGAGAGAGATACCTACGATTTATTGGAGTATACAGAATCTATTCAGAGCACCTAACACAGCTAGAGTGTTTTCTTAATAACTTTAGTTCCTGAACTCCAAACGAATTGATTCCAGTTGCATTGGATTCATAATTTCAGTATCTACATTCTGGAAAAATTTCGTGATTTTTGGATATTCTGTTTAGAAGATACATCTGATTTTCCGAGATAACCAGAATCTGTCCTTATCATGAAAAAGTTCTTAATGGATGCTATTCTTTTGTTGGTCATGTTGAGTTGGATAAAGAGATTTGACCATGCAAGTGCTAAGTGTTGGAATTCCTATCTTGGTTCTTGCACTAATTCATTTAGTTTCACCTGCACTAGTACCATATCTTTCTATATCTATCTAAATTTTTGTTTTCTATACAATCAGATGGTGAACACTAGGTCTGGTGCTGGAAGCAGTGAAAACAATCCAGAGCCTAACTCAAGTCAGAACCAGATGTCTAATTCAGCATTGGAACAGTTAATGGCAGCCCAGACTCAGTTGATGACCAATATGGCCAACTCTATTATTCAGCTGAATCAGAATATAGGTCCTCCACCGCCCCAAGAGACAAACACAGGGATTTCATGAGTCACGACCCACCTACATATTCTCACTCTGTAGATCCTCTCGATGCTGATGATTGGATTAAAACAGTGGAGAAGAAGCTAATGATTACTCAGTGCACTGACAGAGAGATGGTCTTATATGCTGCCGGAAGACTAGAAGGTGCAGCTTCAGATTGGTGGGATGCATATTGTGATGCTCATGAAGACTCAAATAACATCACCTGGAAGGAATTCAAGCATGAATTTCGCTCATATCATATCCCTGTGAGTGCGATTAAGCAGAAGAAGAAAGAGTTCCTCAATCTAAGACAAGGAAGGATGTCAGTGATTGAGTACCGTGACAAGTTCATTCAGTTGTCACGATATGCACCAAAAGAGGTAGCTAATGATGAGAAGAAGCAAGAACTCTTCCAAGAAGGATTGATCGTGCCTATTCGATATATGTTGATGGTGCATACCTTTTCTACCTTCGATCAGCTAGTGGATAAGGCACTCTTGATAGAGAATTTGAGAGATGATATAAATGAGAAGAAGAAGATGAAGATAGACTCTCAGAGACAGTTACAGACTGATCGCAGAACTCGTTTCCGTCTTACTCAGCAGACTGAGGTGCAGAGTTATCCAGTCCACCAATATGGCCACTCCAACCAAGCTCAAGTCCCAGAAATCAGCTATGGACCACAACTTGATCATTATCAAGCATCCATTCAGCCAGAGCCAAAGAGTTTGCAGGTCAAGTCTGGAAAATCAAAAGCTCCAAGTATGAAGACTTGTTTCCATTGCATGCAAAAAGGACATGACAAGGGCATGTGTCCACAGAAATACCCGCATTTGTTTGGTGGAAACAACCAAAGGAAAGCCGTAGTGCAACATGAGGTGATTAATGAAGATAAAAGTCATACTCAGATCAGCCAGAAGCAACTAAATTCAATACAGGCAAATGCAAATCAAGTTAAGAGTATTACAGTTGCTGAGATCAGAGTAGTATGTGAGTTTCCAGATGTGTTCCCAGATGATTTGCCAGGTTTGCCACCAGATAGAGATATCGAGTTCCTCATTGAACTTCTACCTGGTACAGCTCCTACTTCCAAGAGACCTTATAGAATGTCAGTTGATGAACTGGAAGAACTGAAGAAACAACTGAGAGAGTTGTTGGATAAGGGTTTCATACGCCCTAGTTCATCTCCCTGGGGAGCACCAGTTATCTTTGTTGAGAAGAAGGATGGTACACAGAGGATGTGTGTTGACTACAGGTCATTGAATGAAGTTACTATCAAGAATAAGTACCCTCTGCCCAGGATCGAGGATCTGTTTGATCAGTTGAAAGGAGCCAAGGTATTCTCCAAGATTGATTTGCGTTCAGGCTATCACCAGTTGAAGATCAGGCCATCAGATATCCAGAAGACAGCTTTCACTACCAGATATGGTTTGTATGAGTATACAGTTATGTCTTTTGGTTTGACTAATGCCCCTGTCTACTTTATGTATCTGATGAATAAGGTGTTCATGGAGTACTTGGATAAATTTGTGGTGGTATTCATTGATGATATCTTGATCTACTCCAAGAATGAAGAGGAACATGAGGAACACCTGAGGCTAGTATTGCAGAAGCTCAGAGAGAATCAGCTCTATGCCAAATTCAGTAAGTGTGAGTTTTGGCTGAAGGAAGTATCTTTTCTGGGTCATGTCATTACAGATGGTGGAATAAAAGTTGATCCAGGCAAAGTTAGAGATGTTCTGAAGTGGGAGCCACCAAAGAATGTGCCTGAGATCAGGAGTTTTCTGGGATTGGCAGGTTACTACAGAAGATTTATAGAAGGATTCTCTAAAATAGTGAAGCCCCTCACTTCATTATTAGAGAAAGGAAAAGAATTCAGGTGGTCAGATGCATGTCAAGCCAGTTTTGAAGAGTTGAAGAAAAGGCTAACTACTGCTCCAGTGTTAGTGATGCCTGATATTCATAAGGGTTTTGATATCTACTGCGATGCTTCTCGTCAAGGTCTTGGATGTGTTCTTATGCAAGAAGGACATGTTATAGCTTATGCATCCAGGCAGTTGAGGAAACATGAGTTGAATTATCCTACTCATGATTTGGAGGCACTATATGCTTGGGAACAAGTGCCAGATTTATACTGACCATAAGAGCCTGAAGTACATATTCACGCAGAAGGATCTGAATTTGAGGCAACGTCGTTGGCTAGAATTGATCAAGGATTATGATCTGGAGATACACTACCATCCTGGTAAAGCCAATGTGGTTGCAGATGCTTTGAGCAGGAAGGGTCATGCTAATACCCTCTTGTCTCATCAGATGCCAGAGAAGCTGTGTGAAGAGTTTGCGCGATTGAACCTTGGATTTATTGCACATACTGAAGGAGTGACTATGGAAGTTGAGTCTACTCTTGAGCAGGAGATTCGCCAAGGTCAGCTTAATGATGAGAAGATCAAGGAAATCAAGGAGCTTATGGCAATTGGAAGAGCCCCTGATTTTACTGAAGATGAGCATGCTACTATTTGGTTCAAGAAAAGGATTTGTGTGCCAGATGTGGCACATCTCAGAGATAAGATATTAAGAGAAGCTCATGATTCTGCTTACTCTATTCATCCTGGTAGTACTAAGATGTATCAGGACTTGAAAGAAAGGTACTGGTGGTATGGGTTGAAGAGAGATGTTGGTACTCATGTTGCTTTGTGTGATGTGTGCCAGAGAGTTAAGGCTGAACATCAGAGGCCAGCAGGATTGCTGCAACCATTGAAGGTACCTGAATGGAAGTGGGAAGAAATCAGCATGGATTTTATTGTTGGATTGCCCCGTACACGTGATGGTTATGATTCTATTTGGGTTATTGTGGATCGTTTGACTAAGGTTGCTCATTTCATTCCAGTCAAGACCACTTATACCAGTGCCAAGCTAGCAGAGTTGTATATGTCCCGCATTGTCTGTCAGCATGGTGTGCCCAAGAAGATAGTGTCAGACAGAGGTACTCAGTTTACATCACGATTCTGGCAGAAGTTGCATGACTCTATGGATACTAAGCTGAAGTTCAGTTCTGCCTATCACCCTCAGACAGATGGACAGACAGAAAGGACCAATCAGATTTTGGAGGATATGTTGAGAGCTTGTGCCTTGAAACATGGAAAAAGTTGGGATAATAGTTTACCTTATGCAGAGTTCTCTTATAATAACAGCTATCAGGCAAGCCTGAAGATGTCACCTTTTGAGGCATTGTACGGAAGGAAGTGCAGAACTCCATTATATTGGAGTGAAACAGGAGAAAGTCAGGTGTTTGGTCCTGAAATACTACAAGAGGCAGAAAGACAGGTTCAGATCATTAGAGAGAATCTGAGGACAGCACAGTCTAGACAGAAGAGTTATGCTGATGTTAGAAGAAGGGAGTTAACTTTTGCAGTTGGTGATTATGTGTATTTGAAAGTTTCTCCTATCAGAGGTTTGCGCAGATTCAAAGTGAAGGGAAAATTGTCACCTAGATTCATTGGTCCATTCAAGATTCTGGAAAGAAAAGGTGAAGTTGCTTATCAGTTGGAGTTGCCAGCCAGTTTGTCTGATGTACATGATGTCTTCCATATATCACAGCTTAAGAAGTGCCTCAGAGTGCCTGAAGGACAGCTACCTATGGAAAAATTAAATGTGCAGGATGATCTGACTTATATGGAGTATCCAGTGAAGATATTGGAGACAGCTGAAAGAGTTACCAGAAGCAAGGTGATAAAGATGTGCAAGGTGCAATGGAGTCGTCATGGAGAGGATGAAGCAACTTGGGAAAGAGAGGATGAATTAATGGCGGAATTTCCCGATCTCTTCGCAAGTTCATCCTAATCTCGAGGACGAGATTCTTTTAAGGGGGGTAGGTTTGTAACACCCTAATTTTCATCACAAGAAATTGTAGAAACACTTCTGTAATTTTCTAGGTTTTATTTGAGGCATAAATAAATTTCTGTGATTTAATTGGAATTATTTAGGTTTTTATTCAATTTAATAATTAATTAATAGACACAATAAGTGTTTGTTGCACTTTGTGCTGTTGCATTATTTTTGTAATGCCTTGTTCAAATTAAGTTTGAGTTCAAATTGTTTGGATTCGAATTTATTTGAATTTGTTTGATCCTTAGAATGGTCGTTTTCGGAAAAGTTCAATTTACCTCCTTGATCTATCACTTGGTCTGAATTCAGCACTTCAACTCTCGTTCCATTCGCTTTTCAGCCCGGCCCAATTCCGTCGCGGCCCGGTCCAGCCGACGTCTCCTCCTCTTTTCTTGTCACCGCCAGGTGGGACCCGCCCGTCATCCCTACCGCGTCGCCGTCTTCGACCGGGACTCGGCCTGAGTCGGACCCAAGCCCGAGCGCCGTATCCGTGCCCTTCTTGGCACGCACGCCAAGACCGGCGCCCCTGGGACTTTATAAACCTAGCGCCTGCCGCCGCTCCCCTAACTCAGAAACCCTAACCGCGCAAAGCTCCATCGTCCGCGAGTTTTGCGTCGCGAAACCGAAGCTTCGCCGCCGCACCCGGTCTCCCTCCCTGTGGCAGCATAACCGACGTAATCTAGCCCCAAAGCTTAGTCGCGAGGTAAGGAACCCTACATAGGTGCTTGAGCTCATCGCTTTGCCCTTTGTGCTTCGGAATTCGTCACCGTAGTTCAGCCGCACAGGACCAAGACGCCGACGACCGTGCGCCGCCGTCCTCGCTGGCCTATAGACGCCCAAAGAAGCCTAGCTGAGTTCGCGAGGTCGTAAGGTTCGTCCAGAATCTTTCCGCGCTCGTTTTGGTGACCCGTAGTCCGGAATCGTCCTACGCCGGCGAGCTCTCCGTCGGACGCCGCCGCGGGCCGCCACCTCCCCACTGTTCCGCCGCCGACCGATGCCCGAGCCTCCCTGAGCCGTCCGATCGCCACTCAACGACCCAGATCGAGTCAACAGATGAGGATACCGGTCAGCCCTGGTAAGTTTGCTAAAGAGGCCCTGCAAAAGTTGTTAATAAACTCGCGGTCCAGATCCAGTGTAAAGTAATTACGTAAAGGTCCTTTAATCTTTTGGTTTAACCCCTGTCTTTTCAATATTTGGAACCCGCCGTCCAGCCTGGTCCTTTTACGAGTTAGACCCCAAGTTTATATACATAATTATGTATTAGCCCTCGGTATATCTCAATCTAACCCCTGGAATTTGTGTGTATTCACAGATAAACCCTTGGAACCCCGTTTTATCCGTATCTTGACCGTTTCAACTCCGATTCGAGTGATTCTTTCGCTCACGTGATCGTAAGAACTTGATCTATATCTTTGTACCCTTCCTTTGTACTGTTGCCCATGTTTGGTGTGTTGTTTCTTATTTGTTGTATTGTTTCCTTGCATGTGTGACTCCGTGATTGCGTATAGGAGCAACGTTCGTGGTTCTCAAGGTTTGTTCGAGGATTCAGTTGAGAAGACCCTGAGCCATAGCATTTATTAGCTGGATTTAAGGCAAGTGTATTCTTGATCATATTTTCGTCCTAATAACCATATGACATGCTTCTACACTGTAGATTGCTATGCTTGCATGCTTATAATCATGATGGGTCCTATATTTAGGATGACTAGTTTTCTTTAATCCTACCTTGTTAACCTGGGTTTTATATTCATGTTGGGTAGCATTTGCTCAGTTGCTATACTTGGGAATGGTTTATACTAAATGTGAAGATAATAATTTTGTGATATCTTTTATATATGATATATATGATCTGATGAGAATGTTAAACCAAGACCACATTGATTAATCGGAACATGGAGAACCACCCGGGATTTCCCGTACAACCACAATACCACATGGCTCTGGTCTTAGCTAAGTAATTAGAAGATCCCTTTGTTGTGTGGATGCACTGCATGTGTGGTATGGGCTGGTTGCTACCGGCAAGGCTTGTGAGCAGAGGTGCGGGGGCAGGAAGGTGCGCCTTTTATAGACCCGTCTGGCAAGGGAGCACACACACATTGGGAAATTCTATGGAAAGGCTTCGTAGTGATTCTCTGGCCCCTCACCAAAGGAAGTGTTGAAGGGAGTAATTAACCCGGGCATAATGAGAAACACGAATTGTGGGGAAAGCTGTACAACCTCTGCAGAGTGTCTAAAATCTATTGCAATAGCCGTNCTAGCTGAGTTCGCGAGGTCGTAAGGTTCGTCCAGAATCTTTCCGCGCTCGTTTTGGTGACCCGTAGTCCGGAATCGTCCTACGCCGGCGAGCTCTCCGTCGGACGCCGCCGCGGGCCGCCACCTCCCCACTGTTCCGCCGCCGACCGATGCCCGAGCCTCCCTGAGCCGTCCGATCGCCACTCAACGACCCAGATCGAGTCAACAGATGAGGATACCGGTCAGCCCTGGTAAGTTTGCTAAAGAGGCCCTGCAAAAGTTGTTAATAAACTCGCGGTCCAGATCCAGTGTAAAGTAATTACGTAAAGGTCCTTTAATCTTTTGGTTTAACCCCTGTCTTTTCAATATTTGGAACCCGCCGTCCAGCCTGGTCCTTTTACGAGTTAGACCCCAAGTTTATATACATAATTATGTATTAGCCCTCGGTATATCTCAATCTAACCCCTGGAATTTGTGTGTATTCACAGATAAACCCTTGGAACCCCGTTTTATCCGTATCTTGACCGTTTCAACTCCGATTCGAGTGATTCTTTCGCTCACGTGATCGTAAGGACTTGATCTATACCTTTATACCATTCCTTTGTACTGTTGCCCATGTTTGGTGTATTGTTTCTTATTTGTTGTATTGTTTCCTTGCATGTGTGACCCCGTGATTGCGTATAGGAGCAACGTTCGTGGTTCTCAAGGTTTGTTCGAGGATTCAGTTGAGAAGACCCTGAGCCATAGCTGTTTTTATTGGATTTAAGGCAAGTGTATTCTTGATCATGATTTCAGTCCTAATAACCATATGACATGCGTATACACTGTAGATTGCTATGCTTGCATGCTTATAATCATGATGGGTCCTATATTTAGGATGACTAGTTTTCTTTAATCCTACCTTGTTAACCTGGGTTTTATATTCATGTTGGGTAGCATTTGCTTAGTTGCTATACTTGGGTTTGGTTTACACTAAATGTGAAGATAATAATATTGTGATATCTTTTTTATATACAAGTTAATGATCTCATGAGAATGTTAAACCAAGACCACATTGATTAATTGGAACATGGAGAACCACCCGGGATTTCCCGTACAACCACAATACCACATGGCTCTGGTCTTAGCTAAGTAATTAGAAGATCCCTTTGTTGTGTGGATGCACTGCGTGTGTGGTATGGGCTGGTTGCTACCGGCAAGGTTTGTGAGCAGAGGTGCGGGGGCAGGAAGGTGCGCCTTTTATAGACCCGTCTGGCAAGGGAGCACACACATTGGGAAATTCTTTGGAAAGGCTTCGTAGTGATTCTCTGGCCCCTCACCAAAGGAAGTGTTGAAGGGAGTAATTAACCCGGGCGTAATGAGAAACACGAATTGTGGGGAAAGCTGTACAACCTCTGCAGAGTGTCTAAAATCTATTGCAATAGCCGTGCTCGCGGTCATGAGCGGCCTGGACCCTCACATGATTAATATATCGAAAGAAGAATTAAATTGATTTATTTATGGTGATGATGCTTATGGGTTACCATATGCTTAATTGGGTTGGTATATACTTATACTTTAGTAATTATGATGCTAAATAAAATTTGACCAACTTAAGTGCTTAAAACAATTTAATTAGAAGCCAAACTATTTCCTTGTTAAGCCTTTGCATGTCATTTGCTTTTGCTCTACATTTGCTGAGTACCAACCATAAGTGTACTCAACCTTGCTTTATCTGCGGCTCAGGCTTAGACAGAAGTTTCAGTGGAGTATTTTGGAGTTTCTAGGCATACGTGTTCCCCCAGTCAGCTGCCCGTGGAGAAGTTTTGAAGGTTCCGCTGCTAGTTGTTCGCTTCCGTGAGTGTAATAATGGTATTTAATATTATTTACGTTTTGCACTGTCTTTTATATCACTGATGAAGTCTCATATGTGTGTAAACTTGATCCTGGCGCACATATGATAGTCATTCGGTTTTGTTTACAAAATCGGGTGTGACAAAAAACCTGATACTAGAAGATTTGAGGATTTCCGACAGGGGAGGGATCTGTGTTTCAGATGTGGCAGGCCTGGACACAAATCAGATGATTGCATCAACCCAGTAATTTGTGGAAAATGTAAAAAGAAGGGTCACATGAGCAGAGTCTGTGATGAAATCATGCCCTGGGAGCATGTAGCCCCTTACTATGGGTTAGCTGCTCCTGGACAAGGCTTTCATGCTATTCTTGATGATACTCAGGAAGAAAGTGGAAAGGAACAGTCAGCTTGTGCTTTAATCACTATCACCAATGGGCTGGTCTCTGCTGGACAGCTAGAAAATGAATTTAGGGCTCAAGCTGGTCCTCAATCTACATGGAGATGGTATGCTAAAAGGATTGTTGACAACATGTTTCAGATGAGGTTCCCAACAAGTAAGAAGGTGGAGGAATTGGCTTTTTTTTCCAGGAATGTGCATGGGCACTGTACCTGGAGTAACATTCAAAGTGGAGAAGTGGAACGCTTATGCTGGTTCAAAAGAAAAACTGGAAGAAGCATGGTTCAGAATCTCTGGTATTCCCATGGAGAAGAGAACTGAGAAGAGAGTTTGTTTAATTGGCTCATTAGTGGGCATGCCTTTGGATGTGGACAAAGTCAATTTGAAAAGATGGGAATATGTAAGAGTGAAAATTGGTTGCAGAGACTTGGGCAAGGTACCAGCAGAGGTTGAAGGATTAATTGATCATCACTTCTTTGATTTTACTTTCCAGAGAGAAGTAGTACAAGAAGGTTCAACTGGCACAGCATGGAACAAATGGACCAGGAATACTGATAGACCGAGAGGTGATAACCCCTCTCCCAAAAAACCAAGATGGAGTGGAAGTAAGGACTCGCAGGAAAGTGGTGATAAAAATGACGATGGGCCCTCAGAGCCTTCAGATAAGGACTATAAACATAAATCAAACACAATGAGTCAAGGCGACTACACAACTGATCATAAGCTACAGGATGATTCTGAGAAGAGCGGGACAAGCAAGAATGTAGGCAAGGGAAAGCAAGTTGCGGTTGAAGAGGAAGCTAACCTACAAGATGTGAATATGCATGTTCAACAAGATACCTCAAGTGATGAAAGTGAAGATAGAGGGCTGACTTTCGCTGACATCATATCCCCTGGGGGACAGCATTTTACCTTTGGGTCATTTGAGAATGTAGAAATCAGGAGGATTCTGAATCTCAATATGGGAGGAACTACTGCCATTTTGGTGGATGAATATGACTCCAACTTCAGGAAAAACAAATTTGACTCTCTTGCAGTCATTGAAGCCAAACATGCTATCTTATCTGGTAGGGGGAATTTTTCTGATAAAGTGAGTATTCAAGATGCCAATACAACTGCTGGTTTGGAGAAAATCATTGAAGAAGAAGTGATTACAGTAACACAACTCTCTCAACCCAGCTCTTATGGATGTTCACAGACAACACCTGGTGGGGAGTGGCCTAGTCAGGAGAACATGACAGAGCTATCTCAAGCTCAATTGGGTAGTCAAGTGCAAGAGAAAGAACAGGAGGAAGTAAATATTAACATCAACCAAGAGAAGTCTCCAAGATGGGAGCAATTAGAAATGGAAGAAGTAGTTGATGGGGAAGAAAACAGTCAGCAGGAAGGAGGTATTGGGACAGAATGTGGGATGGAATTCAACAATACAGAGGTCTCAATTACAGTTGATGAGGCATTAGGGGAACAAACAAAGCTAGCAGAGGATGACAAGGAAAACATAGGAGAAGGTAGCTTGGAAAACACAGAGGAAGTAGATCAAGCACACCCAATGAGACAGAGCAAGAGCATCAGGGATCAGGGATTAAACCACATCAAGGCTACAGAGAAAGCAGAAGCCCTCACCAAGAAAAAGAACATGGAAGGTAATTTCTTTACAAACAAGAACTCCTTTGCAGCTCTTGATAACAGTGATCTACTCTGTAGAGCAAATAAAATGGGTATTAGTACTAGCTCCTTAGAACTTGAGCATTTTAATATACTAAAAGATCTGGAAAGAGCAAGAACTAATTTAAACACAAGGAATGATGAGTTAGATAAAATGGAAAATGAGGACGACAAAAATATTGATCTCCCCTTTGAGGAAATCAAGTTAATTGTTTGGCAGTCTGAAGATTCTGAGCATGATGGATTTGTGAAGGTTTCCAGTAAAAAAAAGAAAAAGAAAAGCAAATCAAAAGGGAAGGGCAAGCAGCAGTCTAGTATAGGTCCTCCCCCTCCTGTAGAAGGGGAGACCTTGACTGAAGGAGATGTATCCATGATTAGCTCTGGATACAATCTCAGAAAAGGTGTGAAAGTGAAAACAAGAAATTTAAAATGATAGGTGTTTTCTGGAATTGCAGAGGGGTGGGGAAGAAAGGTATGGGAACCTGTATAACAGATTTGTTGAGAGATTACCAAGTAGATTTCATTGGGTTGCAAGAGACTATTATGAAAAAATATACTGACAAGTTTTTTAGGAAATTTGATCCAAACAAATGTTATAGTTGGCACTGGTTATCATCTAGAGGAAGATCAGGAGGGATTCTGTGTGGAGTTAAAAATGAAATGTTTGATGTGATATCTTTTACGGAAGGAAAGTACTTTGTACTGGCACATATTTTGGAGAAAAAATCAAAAAAAACATTAAAGGTGGCCATGGTATATGGCCCTGCACAAGAAGAAGGGAAGGAAGATTTTCTTTTGGAACTATCACAATTGTGCGCGGACATGGCATATCCCACCCTTATTGGTGGGGATTTCAATATTCTGAGATACAGCTCAGAAAAGAACAAGACTTTCCATGGAAACAAGTATACTGATCTTTTCAATTACATTATCAATGCACATGAGATGAGAGATCTAAACATGAATGGGGCGAAATACACTTGGAGTAATAATCATGCTGATCCTACTCTTGAAAGATTGGATAGGGTGTTAATGAGTAAGGATTGGGAGATTACTTACCCACTTACAAGTTTAAGGAAAATTCCCAGGTATATGTCTGATCACAATCCTCTGCTATTGTGCACAGACCAAGAAATCAAAAGGAAAACTAGACCATTTTTCTTTGAAACAAGTTGGTGCAATCACCCAGACTTCTTGGTCAAAGTGGCTGAGATCTGGAGTGAAGAAGTAAGAGCAAAAAGTGTTATTAATATTTGGTGCATTAAAATAAAAAGAGTTAAAAAGTTTCTCAAAGGTTGGGGGGCGAGTTTAAAGGGACATACTACTAAATATAAAAAAATCCTCAAAGAAGAATTGACGAAATTGGAGGTCATGGAGAAAGATATGTGTCTTCCATCAAATCTGTTGGAGAGGAAAGCTTTTATTCAACATGAACTTTTGAAGATTTTATCCAAAGAAGAACTATATTGGCATAAAAGATCCAATTCCAGATGGATCCTGAAAGGAGACAATAATACTGAGTTTTTCCATAGGGTGGCTAATGGTAAAAAGAGGAAGAACAAAATTTTTAGCCTCCAACATAATGGAGAGGTGGTAGAGGAGGAAAAGAAATTACTCAATATTGCTACTAAGTATTATTCTGATCTCTTTGGGCCCTCTGGCTGCCCAACTCTATCAATGGAAGAACAGTGCTGGGATGAAGAGGAGAAAGTGACACCTGAAGAAAATGAGTTGTTAACAAGACATTTTTCTGAGAAGGAGATTAAGGAGGTAGTTTTTGATATGGAGAAAAATACAGCCCCAGGCCCAGATAGGCTACCTATAGAGTTCTATCAAAAATGTTGGGATATTGTAAAAGAAGATTTGCTAAAAATGTTTGACAACTTTCACAGGAATACACTGGATATCGGCAGACTGAATTATGGAACTATAACTTTGCTCCCAAAAACCAAAGAGGCTGACAAGATACATCAATATAGACCAATTTGCCTTCTAAATGTGGTATACAAAATCTTTACAAAAGCTTTGATGATGAGGATGGAGAATGTTCTAAGTAGAATTATCAATAAGTCTCAGAATGCCTTTTTAAAGGGAAGAAATATAATGGATGGTAAAATGAGCTTACATGAAATTTTGCATGACACTAAACAGAGGAAGAAGGATGGTATCATTCTAAAACTGGATTTCGAGAAAGCACATGATAAAATAAGCTGGAGCTTCTTGATGGAATGTCTAAAGCAACGAGGATTTAACGAATTATGGTGCAAGTGGATCTGGGAAGTGATGACTAGTGGTACTCTGTCGGTGAAACTGAATGATTCTTTTGGAAACTATTTTAAATGTGGGAAAGGCGTTCGGCAAGGGGACCCTCTGTCGCCCCTTCTTTTCAATCTAGCTGCGGATGCGTTGGCTAAAATGATAAGCATGAGCCAGAAAAACAACCTTATTACTGGTTTAATAACAGATTACATTCCAAAGGGAGTGGCAATAATGCAGTATGCGGATGATACTATACTTTGCTTGCAAGATGATGTGGAAACAGCAAGGAACATGAAGTTCCTTCTATACATGTTTGAGGCCCTATCTGGGTTAAAAATAAACTTTAATAAAAGTGAAGTTCTCATGATAAGTCAAGAGGAGGTAAAAACTGAGATTTATGCTGAGTTATTTAACTGTGCTAGTGGTTACTGGCCTCTCAAGTACTTGGGAGTCACTGTCTCTGGTTCCAGGCTACATGTTATGGATTGGTTAACTTTGGATGAAAAGTTGCTTAAAAGGCTTGATGGTTGGAAAAGGGGGACCTTGTCTATTGGAGGGAGACTGACTTTGATAAATGCGTGTCTCAGTAGTATCCCAATGTACTACATGTCAATGTACCTGTTGCCAAAAACTATAATAAAAAGATTAGACAGGACAAGGAAAAGATTTTTTTTGGCAAGGAGGAGGCACAAGGAGGAAATACCACTTGGTAAAATGGTGTAAGATTTGCCTTCCAAAAAATAAGGGTGGCTTGGGGATTCATGACCTCAGGAAGTTAAATCTGAGCTTGCTGAGTAAATGGTGGTGGAAGTTTGAGAAGGGTGAGGGATTGTGGCAGGAAATTGTTAGAAAGAAATATGTGAAAAATAACAGGTTGCAAGATTTGAAATATAAGCAGTCAAACTCCCCTGTGTGGAATGACTTGCTAAAAACAAAAGAGTTGTATTTGAAGGGAAGAATTATGCTAATTGGTAATGGTAAAGACACTAATTTTTGGAAGGATGCTTGGTATGGGACATATCCCTTAAAGGATGTGTTCCCTGACTTGTTCAGTATATGTAATGAGCAAAGTTGCTCTATGAATTATATGGCTGCTGAAAACTGGAGACTCTCTTTAAGGAGATGGTTGGATGAGGAAGGGCAAAACAGCATGAGAAAACTCAATGACGACTGTTTAAGAGCTTTTGCTTTAAATGAATCCAAAGATCAACCAAAATGGGCCTGGGAGGGCAAGGGCCAGTTTTCAGTCAAGGGCCTGGGAGGGCAAGGGCCAGTTTTCAGTCAAGTCTGCATACAGAAACTTGTGCTCAAATGAGTTGGAGGAATCACATAAAAGAATTTGGGAAGCTAAACTACCTTTGAAAATTAAAATTTTCATGTGGTTGGTATGCAGAAATGCTATCTTGACAAAGGACAATTTGATTAAAAGAAAGTGGAAAGGATGTAGTAAATGCAGGTTTTGTTCTGAAAATGAAAGTGTCGAACACATGTTGTTTGAATGTTCCATGGCAAAATTTGTGTGGAGCCTAGTGGCTTATACAATCCAAGCTGACTGTAGACTGGGGTCTATGGATCAGTTTTGGATCTGGGCCAAGAGGTTCATCCCCAGGGGTGGAAAATTGGTGATGGTAGGGCTTGCCAGCATCTGCTGGGCAATCTGGACAGCAAGAAATAGAGTGTGCTTTGATATGAAAAAACACTACAAGACATCTTCACATGTTGAGACACTATTTTTAGTCTTGTAGAGACATTTTATATTGTCCTTATAGAGTTATAGAGTCATTTTCCAATATGTCCTAGAGGTGCCACTACGAACAGTGTCTCTTTGAATAAAGAGGCATTTTTGTAAGTGTCCCTATATTTATTAAGACAACTTGTAGTGGCACAATATTATGTCTCTACCTTCTAGATGACTAGAAATATATTGTAAAAATATGCTAATTTTGTAGTGATTGGTCTTCGAACTCATGACCTCATACTACATTTCACAATACTCCACCCAATAGCCAACTCAACCTCACACCAATTGTTGCATATTTACTTAGTATAATTCTTATGAGTATGCCTCAATAGTCTAAATAGTGTCTCAAGATATTAAAGTGAATGTCTCAAACTATGCCTTTACGGAGGTAAGGACAATTTTTAAGTGTCTCAAATATGTCCCTAATATTCTATATTGGCATTTTTAAAAAATGACTTAATAAAATGTCTCTATGGTTTAAAATGCCTCAAGTAGTGTCTCAACATATATGACACTTTGTAAAGTGCCACAAGAAGTGTTTCTGTAATACGTTAAGACATATTTATAAGGGCAAATTAGAAAGTGTCTATACAAAAGTGTCTCTACTTGAGGTTTATGTTGTAGTGAAAGTGAGATCTCCTACTGAGATCATATGCCAGGCCTCATCCTTTCTTTTGTATTGGGCAGGACTCCAGAAGGATAAGGACAAGAAGACCATGGAGAAAGGAGCAGAAGCTCTGCAGGAGACGGCGATAGCTCTGCACCCGGCAGGGCCGATGGAGGAAGACAACGGAACAGTGCTAGTTCAGCTGAAGCTGTTGAGCCGGTGTTAGGCCCATGTCTGTTTCTCGTTTCGTAATAGGACCTTTTCGATGTTTTTCCGCGGTGATGTGTTAGTTTTAGCTTTTGCCTGGCGAGTAGTTTCTGAGCTGTTTTTCCATAGTTTGGAAGTCGGCCACCCTGCGTTGTGGTCTGGTAGTTTCTGGGGTTTTAGATGTGATATATTTCAAACTTGAACTTTTGTGATTTCGTTATCTCTGGTAATGAAATTTGGGCGCAACCCTTGTGGAAAAAAAATATTGTAATATCATACACATGGAAAATATTAAGTTCAGCAGAGAGGCCAATAATGGTGCCTTGCGGGCAGAACCAAGTGATGAGGCTCGACCTTCCAGCACGTATATGGGTACTTCACGAGGATACCATCGTATTTAACAGTTACATGTATAGCACGTACAGCATGTCTCACTGACGAAAATTATTAGATATGGACTTGCTTCAGAAAGAGCAAGGTGATAAGCTCCTTGAGGTCACGGCCATAGGTGAGGCCGTCCATACCATGAAGGTAGTAAGCCTCCATAGTCCTTGTCGTGTTCACCAAGCTTTGCACCGCTGGCTGTACACTATGCTTCACCCCTATACATCCTTTGTTTATCCTCCTCCACGCTTGCTCCACCATAGCGGAGATCGCTGCCATCGCCTCTTCCCCAGTCGTGCCATATTCCTTCATGTAGCACTCCACGGTGCTGGCCACATCCTTCTTGCACTTCCCTAGCTGCGCTCATAAATACATGTATTTACAAAATATACATAATGTAATTTTGTTCCAATACAAGGAGATCGTAGATTTTTGTTCTGTTTGCAAAGTCACAGTGGTTTTCACTTTTCAGTGTACGTATATATCACAGATGGAGTATTATATATTTGAAGCAGGCACTACCGGAAATCGGCCCGCTGCCGTGTGCCGGCGCCTTTGCCGTGGGCGAAAACTCGAGCACACGGCAAAGGTCCACTTTGCCGTGTGCCGTCCAAGAAGCCCACGGCGAAGACATAGCACACGCCAAAGGAACTCTTTGCCGTGCGCCACCAGGAAAAGCACACGGCAAAGTATCACACACGGCAAAGATAAGGCCTTTGCCGTGTGCCTCACGCCCGGCTCACGGCAAAGGTGACGCCGCTGAACGGCCACCTGACGGCCAAGCTTTGCCGTGTGCTACACAAGGGACACACGGCAAAATTGAAATTTTGCCGTGTGTATTTTCTCTTTGCCGTGTGTCTTTTGTTGGCACTCGGCAAAGTAATTATTTTTTTTCAAATTTTGGCCCCCAAACTTTTTCTGCTGTTCACATATCTTACGTGGTACCCCATGTTAAGATTTAGTATATTTCACGATCATTTTGCTATATTTAGTTATTTTATTTCGATGAAGGGATTTATTTGGAAAAAGTAAATTTTGAACTGCAAATGTGTCGAATAATGGAATATAATGGATCAAAAAATAATATTCACGTTAATTAGTCCAATCCAAGGCCGTATCCAGGGAATGGAATAAAATTTCGAACATATTCTGCACGAAACATGAGCACGGGATTGTGGCCAAATCGTTTTAAAATTATATAAAAATGAAACGAAGTCTGAAAATCATAAGATTTGTACTGATATCATGATTTCATGTCTGAAGGCTACGGTAAAAAGATGAGCATGTTTCGTACAAGTTGTCACGTACCCTGCTTACAAATCCAAACATCTCCGTAGAAGTTTCATAGAGTTAAGAAGGAGTTGTTCATATTGCGAGGCATAAGTCAAGTCGAATTGGATATTGACTTCAAAACTTTTTGTATATGCAATATGCTACATAAATTGTTTCATACCAAATTTTGGTTATTTTTTGGACGCGTTTGATAATTCTTTTTTTTGTAACTTTTCTCTAACTACATGAAATACATTCTAAGTGAGCTATAACTGCATGAAATAATACAATATTTTTGTTTAAAAGCATCAAATATGATCTTATAATTGAATTTGCGTAGATATTTTCAAATATTTCACGGAAACATTTAGTATAACACGCTACGGATTTTGAGTTTTAGTTATAATCGCATGAAATAACGGAAATTTAGCATCAAATCATGTTGTTGATTGACTTTTACAAGATATTTTTTGTTAAAAGCATCAAATATGCACCGATGAGTGGATTTGTGTACATATTTTCAAATAAATATCGATCACCAATTTGGTATAGCACGTTATGGGAATTGAATTTGAGATATAATCACATGAAATATCGGTTTTTTTTCTCACAATAATCACCAATCATGTTAGCAAGCTATTTTCAAAAAACATCAATTATGAAATTTAAATAAAACACAGGACACAATAAAATAGAAAAGGAAAAGAAAAATAAAAAGGGCCTTTGCCGTGTGCCGTCTAAAGTGGCACACGGCAAAGAGTGCTTTGCCGTGGGCCATATCGTGGGGCCCACGGCAAAGGGCGCTGCCTGTGAACGCAAGAAATGGAGAAAGAAAAAAACAAAAAAAAAATACTTTGCCGTGGGCCAGATCGGCCGGCCCACGGCAAAGGAGTCTTTGCCGTGTGCCGCATCACGGGCACACGGCAAAGGCCGCGTATATTGTCGTCCCGGTTGGCCCACTCACACAACGCACACACACAGGCACGCCGCGCCGCGCCCCTTGCCCGCCGCCACGCCGAGCCGCGCTGCTTGCCCGCCGC
>CM014277.1:78269214-78310099 GCA_004135705.1 Alloteropsis semialata
GCGGGCGGAGGCGAGGCCCCCTGCGGGCGGCGGTGGGCGAGGTCCTCGGCGGTGGAGAGGATTTGGAAGGTGACCTCGAGGTGATTCTCTCTCGCTGATTCTCTCCTACTGATTCTTTCTCCCTCTTACTGATTCTCTCTTGCCGATTGTTTCTCCCTCTTAGATGTGGCCATCCGTGGATGATTGGTGCCTATGCATGAGGAAGATTTCGATTTGGTTCTGCTAGATGAGAGGATTTGGTGGAGATGAGTTGGATTTGGTGCTGTGTTTGCTTGTAAAGTCTAGTTGACGATGAACTGAGAGGATTTGGAATTGATGCTGTGTATATTGTTTGTAAAATTTAGATGAGGATGAACCAAAATCAAAGTGTTTCACTAAAAGGATTTGGATTTGGCGGGAGTTATTTTTTTTGTTTTTTTTTACTCATTGGTTCCTGGGTGAAGAAGAGGCAGTACCGATGACTTTTGTCATTGGTCACGGATGCACGGTACCGGTTCCAAAACCGGTACCTATGAGGTTTTGGAACCGGTACCGATGGAGGATTCCCTGGTAGTGACTGCTTGGCCGCGCCACCATCTGCCCCTACTCATCCGCATGTGGCTGCGCTGCAACCAGTCCCTACCTGCCTAGCCATCCGGCTGTGCTCACCCAGCGTGTGCCGTGCCGCCGCTCGCCCCTCGCCGGCCTCGCTTGGGAATGACCACTGCTCATCCCTGCTAGCCACTCGTGGCCGCACCACAGCCCGTCCTGGCCTCCCCCAACCCTAGACAATAACAATGCATGACACTTGAATCTATTTCTGGATTTGGAAAGAGGAGCCAAAGAGAGATCGAAGCGGACACAGAAGAGGAGAGAGAAAAGACAGAGAGTGTTAGGCCTTCTCCAGTGCGGAATTGGTGCAAGGCAGGAAAAGGACAGCCATGTAATTTTCAATGTTTCATTGATGTGTGCATCTCCATCAATGTGGAACCCAAACCTTGTCTGCTTTATCCCCGGCAGGCGGCAGCGATGATTTTGGGCCTCATTCCATTCCACGGACCACGAACTTTATTGGTTTCTATTTGCCAGGATTCGATGCCTTGTTTGGGTCCTGTTGAGACTACAATAGCAGGTACCCGACTACGAGGATACCCAACCACCAACTTTGGACTAGAAGATTCCGAGCAGACATGACAACCTATTCAAGGAAAAAGAAACCTGAAGATAGAAGATAGAAAGAGTCCTCATGGGTTTAGACTTGTTTTAGTCTTGTAAATAGAGAGGGTCCTGTACGTAGAGGATATCCAATATTGGGTCTGTTTAGTTCGGGATTGAAAGTTTGCGAAATTTACTGTAGCAATTTTAAACCAAAGATTAGAAGGACTAAACATGATCTAATTATAAAACTAATTACACGGATGGACGAGAAATCGCGAGACAAATATATTAAGCCTAATTAATCCATTATTAGAGATTGTTTATTGTAGCACGACGTTGTCTAATCATGGCCTCATTAGGCTCATTAGATTCGTCTCGCAAAGTTACCCAGGGGTTATGAAATGGATTTTGTCATTAATCCACGTTTAATACCCTTAATTAGTGTCCTAACATTTGATGTGACGGATAAACAGTGAAAAGTTTGAAAAGTTTGTGCACCTAAACAAGTCCATTTTCCAATCCGCAAGAGGGTACTAGATACACCAATTGTATTATGACACCGAATCATTAAGAGCAAAAACTGGATGTAGGGTTTTTACTTGATCTCGTGGGCCTGAACCAGTGTAAAATATCGTATCTCTTATCGCCTATGGTGTTCATCCTTCATGATGACGTAGGATGCTCAAGGAACCAAATATCTGCCAATCTAATCTGCAGATAGAGGCGCGCGCTGTAGGGGCCTTGCGTGAACATTGATCATGCCAAGCTCAACAATGTCTATTCAATCATCAGATCCACACAACGAGTACAAATAGAATTGGTGCAGCACGACGCGACAGTGAATCCACCGTCCATGCTGTGAGAGCCTGTGGCGCCCTGTTGATTGTCGCAACCATCATCGACCCCCCCTCCACCGCACACACACACACCCGGCAGACAGACGTATGGCCGTGTGGGCTCAACTCCATGCACCCTGATCAATGACAGGAAGAGGGACAAGTGGCACGCAAATGGTGGTGACCTTGCCATCTCTTGACTTCTACCATGACTAAGCATGGCTAAGCAATAAACGTGACACCTAGCAAGCATACTCAACTAAAAATGGTCTATCTTAACCAAGGTTGATCATGCAACAAATGGGTTCTACTCAAACATAATACATATCAATAGCTCATAAACAATAAAGACTCATAGATACATTTGATGCAAAATAAGGAGAGATATGCTTAGTAATGTGCCTGGCTTGAGGATCGGCGGGGATGCCGTTGAAGAAACACTCTGGCTCGGGCTCTACCTCCTCAAGTTCCGGTGCTTTATATCTCTACACATATGCAATGATGCTTAGTAAATAAATATGCCATGAATGATTGTAGCAATGCATAAATAATTCAAGGCTATGTAGATGATGCAAATGATATGTGAGATGAAAGAACAAGTTAGTATAATACTTTATCATACTAGTATAACAAGACAAAGTAATTACGACATGATAGCACACTTAAATCCTACACATAACATGGTTATATTCATATTTTTCACATATTGGCAGAAACTGTAAATAAAGGATCAAGTTCCCAGGAAGATGGTCATGGCATTCCCGGTGATTCCGGCGATCGATTGCGATGGGGAATTGAACTTAGAGCTTCTATGGATGATGGGAACTCCATTTTAGGGTTTAACTCTGACATGCACGAGACTTAGGAGGACATGCCGCTTCAATGGAGACTAATGACCATGGGGGTCATGGCCAAACTCATGGGGGATGGGAGAGGAGGGAGAGACGAGTGGGGAACCTTACCTAGGCGGGGATGGACCCACAAGTTAAGTGGAGTAGCAATGGAGGAGATCTGCCTTCGACTTGCTTCACTAGAGTTGGGGAAGAACTCACGAAGCTTGCTGTAGAACCTCGATCCTAGTGAAGAACAAGGAGTCCCGTGCGAGGAGGAGGGGTTCGCCTGAGGCATGGCCAGATCCATGGCCAACGGCTCCTGATGTGGGCAACGGCACATCCAACAACAGGCGAAGGAGTTCGCCACTGTCGGGGGTAGACCCCCAGGGGTACCCAGAATGGCGGATTGGCCCAACCAGCAAGGGGCGGCCCAATCCGAGTGCTATCGGGCCGGTTTGTCGGACTGGGTGGCCCACCACTCGGGAGGCCCACCAGTCGGGCGAACTGGGCGACTACGACGGCGCGCGCGGCAAGGAAGCAGGCGGCGTATCCCGCAAGAAGCTCGGAGATCAAGATAAACTAGCCGGAATTATAGGGAAAGATATCTGTAATCGTTATAGGATCGCATCCTTGTATTTCGGGTAGGTTATGATCTCTAGCCGACTTGTAACTCAAGGCAGCCGGACTATATAAGGCGCCTTGAGACCCCCCTCCAGAACACGAGATTACAACCCACGATACGAAACCTAGGACAGAACCCAACTACGGAGATCCTTCAGGAACTTCATACACAGCAATCCATACACCCAACACAGGACGTAGGGTATTACGTCATCTTGACGGCCCGAACCTGTTCAATCCTTGCGTCTTGTGTTACCATCGACTTCTGATCCTCGATCTGTCACTCAACAAATCAACCACGCAGACTACCCTGTGTGGACTGCCGGGTCCATAAATCCGACAGTTGGTGCGCCAGGTAGGGGTTGATCGACGAGATCAATCTGCAAGCTCGATGGCATCCACTTCCGCCGTCATCGCCGGCATCCGTGAAGATTTCCATCGCTGAGGGAGCTATGTTCTTCTTCGGATCCATGGTCTTCACCGCCGGACCCGAGGGAGAACTCTCCTTCACCCGTGACGCCACCCCGGAGGAGACAGCGCCGCGACTTGACGCTACGCCAGACGGGATCGTCACCATCACCGCTCCGTCGCCAACCATCGCCGACAACTCGGCGACCGCGACGGCCAACATCGCTCTCCCGCCATCCGAGGAGAACACGCTTCCTCCTGCACCGCCGACTGCTTCATCCACTCCGCCTCCGCCGCGCAGGGTGCAGCAGACGCCCGAGGACCGAAGGCGCCGATGGGCCGCACGCCAACGCCAATTCGAGGCGGACATGGACCACGCCATCGCCTCCATCGGTGAATGCATCGACCTCGCCGAATCTGCTCGCCAGGGCATCGCCTCGCCGACACGGTTCCCGCTGGGACTCAGCAACAGCGGAACCATCTACCAAGAAGCACTCGGCGAACGGCTGAACACCACCTACTCCCCAGATGCGATCAGGGCGGTCGATCCCATCGCGGCCACCCAGATCGGATCTACTCCGGACGTTGCGGCAACACAACACCCTCATCCTCACGATGCGCCGACTCCGCCTGAACCAGAACCAACTCCGACTTTCCCGCGGGTGACACGTGTCCTCCCTCCCAATAAGAGGATCATGCCTGCCAAGCGGGAGACGTTCGTCTCCGACATATCCGCTGACGAGCCAACGGTCCAAGGCGAGGATCAAGCGCACCGTGACGCCAGGATCGGGCGCAACGGTGAGAAGCAACGACGCCGCGACGCGCGGCGAGAACGCCGAAACCCCAGGGTCACGCGTAACCTCCAAGACGACTTCATCCAAGAAATTGGCGGCGTGGGTGTCTACGCCACCCCATCAGCCAACCTCGCCGCCGCGCACCAGGAGCTGGAAGGGATCCCGAAAACCCCGGAGCTCAACCGGATCAAGGCTAGGCTGACTGTAGCCGCGGGCATGATCAATGCCCAGAAGGCTCCTGCCTCCTCATCTCGCCACTCCAAGTCGGCCAGCCGCCGAGAAGCCGATCACGACGTGGTCGAGCAGCCAGACCTCCGTGAACAACTCCGCAACCGCGACCTCCGCAGGAACCTCGACGACCGCCACCGGCGAAGGGACGAAGAGGAGCTCCGACGGCGTGCCGAGTACAATCGGGACCACGGCGCCCCGGGACTGGACCGCGACGCCCGCCTACGCCGAGAGCTCGAGGCCAACGAGGCCGCGCGCCGCCGCGAATTCGACCGCAAGTATGGCCCTCCACTCGGACAAGACAGACCGCCCCGGGCTCGCACCCCGGAAGACTACTCCGCCGACTCGGGACACGTGGACCTGGAAAACCTCAACGACTGCGACGGCTTCCCGGCGTTCACTACCCGAGTAAGATCTATTCGAATGCCTGCTAATTTCAAACCCACAGGCATAGAAAGATACGATGGGAAGACGGACCCGACGATGTGGCTACGCACGTACAGCATCGCCATCCGCACAGTGAATGGCGACCACGACTCCATGTGCGCTTACTTCCCCGTCGCCATGACCAAGGTGGGGCTGAGCTGGCTCCACAGCCTCGAGCCCGGCTCCATCGACAACTGGGACACCCTCTGCAGCCAGTTCAAGAGCTACTTTCAAGGCAGCTCCATCCGACCCGGCACAGCATGGGACCTGGGCAAGGTGAAGCAGAACCGCGGAGAAAGCCTTCGCGACTACACCGACCGGTACATGGAGAACCGGAACCTAGTTCCCAGCTGCTCCGAGTCCGAGATCATCAGCTACTTCCTCGACGGCCTCGCCGACTCCGTCGTCTTCGAGCGCCTCTGCGAGGACCTGCCAAAGACCTCCGGCGAGTTCTTTGGTCGGGTGAACAAGATGGCGAACGCCAAGGAAGCCGCTCGCCTCCATTACAGTAAGAAAAGCACTCGGGATGACGATCGGCCACCTTGCCGAGAGGACCGCCCGAAGAAGGAGGACCAACGCCGAACCAGACCGGAGCCGAGCCGGACTGGTGACCGAAAGCGCTCGGGAGACTACACCATCGCCGCCATGGATCGCGGAGGCCCTCGCCCGCGGTCCAACTTCAGCGCCGACTTCGAAAAGATGCTACAAGGGCCCTGCCCCATCCACAAGCAATCCAAGCATCGCATGATCGACTGCATGGGACTCGCCGACGCGTACAAGAAGAAGGAAGGGAAGCTGCCGCCACGCGACGACGACAAGGGCGACAAGGGAAAAGGGGCCCCCGCGAACCCCGCTTTCCCGAACGTCGAAAGGCAGGTGAACTTCATCCTCGGAGGACCGCCGCCCGTGGATGACAAGTGCAAGGAAAAGGTGCGCGACCGGAAGATATTCTCCTGCTACTCATCGCCGATCCAAGCGCTCCGCTGGTCCGAGCAGCCGATCACTTTCTCCAGGGAGGACCAGTGGTTCCAAGTCTCCGACGTGGGCGAGTACCCCCTCGTGCTCAGCCCAATCGTGCACAACGCCCGCCTCACCAAAGTACTCGTCGACGGCGGGAGTGGGCTCAACATCATCTTCGCCCAAACGCTGAAAGACATGGGCATCGCCCTTGATGCCCTGACTCCTTCCCTCCACCCGTTCTACGGGCTAATCCCAGGCAAAGGCTCCAAACCACTCGGGCAGATAGCTCTGCCCGTCACCTTCGGCGATCAGGAGAACTTCAGGACCGAGTACCTCAACTTCCAAGTCGCCGACTTCACCACCGCCTACCACGCCATACTCGGGAGGCCAGCACTCGCCAAGTTCATGGCGATCCCCAACTACACATACCTGCTGATGAAGATGCCGGCACCGAATGGCATCCTCTCCATCCGTAGCGACGTCCACACCGCCAAAGGCTGCGACAAAGAAGGGCTCCACCTCTGCACCGGCATCGAACGCAGCGTGCTCCAGATGGAGGTGGTCCACGAGGCAAGAACCTTCCAAGGAGACCCGGGCTCCATCCCCGAGTCCTCCAAGCGAAGAGCCGCGCCAACCACCATGCAGCCAGCTGAAGAAGTACGCCCCATCTCGCTTGGGCTCTCCGACTCCTCCAAGACTGCCCTGATCGGATCAGGGCTCGACCCCAAATAGGAAAGCGCGCTCGTCGCCTTCCTCCGGGACAACGCCGACATATTTGCATGGACTCCATCAGATATGCCGGGTGTTCCAAGGGAGGTGGTCGAGCACTCCTTGAAGGTTGACGCGAACGCCAAGCCAGTTCGCCAAAAACTCCGACGCTTCGCGCAGGACCGCAAGGAGGCCATTAGGGTAGAAATTACAAGGCTATTAGCTGCCGGGTTCATTAGAGAAGTCTTTTATCCTGACTGGCTTGCTAACCCAGTCCTTGTAGAAAAAAGAATAATGAATGGAGAATGTGTGTTGATTACACGGATCTCAACAGGCACTGCCCTAAGGACCCCTTCGTCCTGCCCCGCATCGACCAAGTCGTCGATTCCACCGCCGGATGCGTACTCCTATGTTTCCTTGATTGTTACTCCGGCTACCACCAGATCGCCCTGAAAGAAGAAGACTAAGAGAAGACATCCTTCATTACTCCGATCGGCGCCTAATGCTACACCAAGATGACCTTTGGACTCCGCAACGCTGGCGCCACCTACCAGAGGGCCATTAACTTGACCCTGGGCACTCAGATCGGTCGCAACGCCGAGGCCTACGTTGACGACATAGTCATCAAGACGAAGATCGAAGCCGAGTTCATCGCCGACCTCTCCGAGACGTTCAATAATCTCCGCAGATTCAATTGGAGGCTAAACCCGACTAAGTGCGTCTTTGGCGTACCAAAAGGGAAGCTACTCGGTTTCATCGTCAGCAACAGAGGCATCCAAGCCAATCCAGAGAAGATAGACACCATCCAGAGGATGAAACCGCTGACTGGAGAAAGAGATCCAGAAGCTGACTGGTTGCATGGCGGCCTTGAGCAGGTTCATCTCCCGGCTGGGGGATAAAGGCTTGCCGTTCTTCAAGATCCTCAAGAAGACCGACAAGTTCGAGTGGAACCAGGAGGCGCAGCAAGCTTTCACCAACCTCAAGAACTATCTCTCCCACCCACCAGTACTCGCCGCTCCGCATAACGACGAAAGCTACTCCTATACATTGCTGCCACGACCAACGTGGTCAGCACTGTCATCGTCGTGGAAAGGGAAGAAGAAGGAAAGGGGCAAAAAGTGCAGCGACCAGTCTACTACATAAGCGAAGTACTCAGCGAGTCCAAATCTCGCTATCCCCAGGTGCAGAAGTTACTTTACGCACTGCTCATCACGTCAAGAAAACTCCGCCATTACTTCCAAGCACATCGCATCAAGGTGGTCACGCAATTTCCACTCGGCGAAATCCTCCACAACAGAGACGTTACCGGGCGAATCATTAAGTGGTCAGTTGAACTCGCCTCCTTCATCATAGACTTTGTACCGCGCACCGCCATCAGATCACAGATTCTCGCCGACTTCGTCGCCGAATGGACCGAGAGCCAGGACGCGAAAGAAGACACCAGCGGCGAACATTGGAAGATGTACTTCGACGGCTCCTTAATGATCGATGGAGGAGGTGCCGGTTTGCTCTTCATATCGCCGAAAGGGGAACAGCTCTGATACGTCCTCCAAATTCGTTTCCCCGTCACCAATAACGCCGCCGAGTACGAAGCAATCCTCCACGGGCTCCGCATCGCCACCTCACTAGGCATAAAGAGGCTCCTGGTTTATGGCGACTCCGCTGTCGTTATTAACCAGGTGAACAAAGACTGGGATCGCCACAGCGAGCGAATGAACGCCTACTGCGAGGCAGTGCACAAGCAGGAGGGAAAATTCTACGGAGTTGAGTACCACCACGTTCCACGGGAGAACAACCTCGCCGCTGATGCACTCGCCAAGCTGGGGTCAACCCGCGCAGAAGTACCAGGGGGAGTGTTCGTGCAAGGTCTCCTCAAACCCTCTGTCAAAGAGGTGGGGGACGAACCCGAGCCCGCCCCAGAGCTCTGCGAGGTGCTCACCATTAACGCCGAAGAAGAAGACTGGATGGCCGAGTTCATAGACTTCCTTGCCCACAACAAGGTGCAAAGGACCCCACGGAGCGAAAGATCCTGGAACGCCGAAGCAGGAACTACGTGGTGGTCGGTGGTGCCCTATACAGACGAGCCGCCACAAATCAAGTGTTCATCAAATGCGTCACGAAAGAAGTCGGCCTCCAGATCCTTGACGACATCCACTCAGGAGTCTGTGGAAGCCACGCCGCTGCAGGGACACTAGTCGGGAAAGCATACCGAGCCGGGTTCTTTTGGCCCACCGCCGTCTCCGACGCCAAAGCACTCGTCCGCCGATGCCAGGGGTGCCAATTCTTCGCCAAGCAGAAACACCTCCCAGCCCAAGCTCTACGCACCATCCCGCCCTCGTGGCCATTTGCCTGTTGGGGGTTGGACATGGTGGGACCATTCAGAGCAGCCCCGGGAGGTTACACACACATCCTCGTCGCCATCGATAAATTCTCCAAATGGATAGAGTACAAGGCCATCGTCGGAACTCCAACGTCAAAGCAAGCCGCCGCCTTCATTGAAGAAATCACACACCGGTTCGGAGTCCCTAACAGGATCATCACCGACTTGGGGACACAGTTCACCGGATCCGCCTTCTGGGACTTTTGCGAGAACAGCTGCATCGATGTATACTACGCCTCCGTCGCCCATCCCAGATGTAATGGACAGGTGGAACGAGCCAACGCCATGATACTCCAAGGACTCAAAGCAAGAATCTTCGACCCTTTGAAGAAGTTCGCTGGAAAATGGCACCAAGAGCTACCACAAGTCATCTGGGGACTCAGGACTCAGCCGAGTCGAGCAACAGGTCATACTCCCTTCTTCCTGGTCTACGGCTCCGAGGCGATCCTCCCCACCGACATAGCTTTCAGATCACCGCGCATTGACAACTATGAGGAAGGCGAGGCAGAAGCAGCCCGTGAGGTGGACCTCGACTCCATCGAAGAACACCGAGTCAACGCGCTCATACAGCACGCGCGTTACCAGCAACAACTCCGACGCTACCACGACAAGAACGTCCAGCAACGGGACTTCAACATTGGTGACCTCGTCTTGCGCCGAGTGCAATCCACAGCAGGCGTTCACAAACTCTCCGCCCCATGGGAAGGCCCGTTCATCGTGACTCAGGTCATATGTCCAGGTACTTTTCGTCTCCAATACGAGGATGGCACCGAAGTCCCACACCCGTGGAACATAGAGCATTTACGCCGATTCTACCCTTGAAAAAAGCTATGTATCACGAAGTTCAATAACAATATATGCTTTGTCCATTTTATAAATACTTTCCCTGCAAAACCACTCGGTATTACTTCGTTCCCGAATAGTTCCTAACTAAATGCTGTGTAACCGGGCCTGGAACGACGCCTAAGCCTTCTACACGTGCACGGGATCCGCTCTCGACGTTATGAACTTAGGATAAGTGAAGCAAAGGGAAAAGCACATTTCAGCAAAAGAACTACTCGGACAACATCAGAACATATAACAAAATGTCTAAACATTCTTGTTTTACTCGTTTCTGACTACTCATATACACAAAGTCTATCCTATCCTGCTTCAGCTTGCAGGGTCCTACTCAAACTTGAGAGCCTCGCCGACCCTCTCGGCGATCGGGCGGGTCAGAGCCAGCGCCTCGTCGACTTGCTCCGTCGAGGCGTCCGCCGCCACCCCATCGCCAACCGGTGCAAGGTCAATCCGCGGGTAAAGTGTCCAAACACGCGCTAGGGCGTCATTCGCACACACCACCGCCGACTCCTTGACCAGGTTGGCGATCCGAGCTGGCGCACCCTGCAGACGAGCGACAAGAGCTGTCGGCTCACCCTCCTCCGGGGCCACGGAGTCCAGCAGATCCCTCGCCGCCTCGTTGACTTCCGTCAGGGCAAGATGCGCCGATGCCAGATCTTGCTCCAAGCCTGTTATGATGTGAGCGTTATTTTGGATAGTATACATTGCCTGGAGCATCGTCATGTCCGCACCTTTCCGGAACTCCTGCTCCGTCTTGAGCTTCCCCGCCAACACCTCCTCCGACTGCTGCAGAGTTGCGTTCGCAAAACGCAACTCCTTCAGCTCCTTGATGTGGCGGTCCCTCTCCATCTCCTTCTCTGCAAAAACAGGGAAGCACTCGGTCAGGATGAAAGGAACAAGGCGAAATCTGAAGACTCAACAAACTACTCGGGAAATACAAGGAGAAGGCCTTACGGTGAAGACTGAATCGATGCTCCACAATGGCGTCGTTCAGGCTCTTCTTGGTGGCGTCACGCTGACGCCTGACCCGTTTGAGCTCCGCCTCCATCTCCGCCGCACGCCGGAGCGCCGACGCCACATCCTGGGTCTGCCCAAGCCGCGACTGCCGGAGCGTGGCAAACTTCTACAACCACTCGCCAAAGCAAAGAATTCAGACAACTCATAAAGAAGAAGAAAAGACAAAGGAGACAATTGAGGAGACTAACCGTTGCACAGCGCCGAGCGTGGTCGACGGCAATCTGGAGCTCAGCAATAACCGACCCCTCCTTCTCCGCCATAGCGCCAACCCCGGGGACAGCGATGGTTCCCGAGGTGTCCGACTGCTGAAAAAAGCACTCGAGAGTTAAAACAAGAACTCGGAGATAAATGATAACAACAAGAAACGCGAAGACCGACAACTTACCGAGTACTCTTCACCACCGCAACTCGGGGCCGGAAGACAGGGAGCTTGGGACGCCGCTGCGCCGAGGCCGTCATAAGGATTGGCCTGGTCCCCAAGTCGGAGACCGGCCTTGCGTCCGCGGCGGCCTGCACGATCGTCTCCGCCATCCTGCGCCGCCTCTCCTCCACTGAGACGCCCATGGCCCGGGCGTGCTCCTGCTCCTGGAACGCGGAGTCGGACATCGCTTCGTCCTTCTCCTCTTCCTCCACGATGGCCGGGGAAGGACGTCCCGGCTCGTCAACATCGGCGTCCGAACCTGCAGTCGGCTGCTGAGCCGGCTGCGCGTCCGATTTCTTCGCCATCACTTTCTTCGTGCGCCTCCGCTTGGGAGGCGGTGGCGGCGTGCCCGCTACTGCATCCTGGACGGAGGGCGCTTCATCCGACAACGTTGCCGAGTTCGTCGTCGGCCGCCCCATCGTCAACGGCCACCGCCCGCTTGGAAACGCCGGCCCGGCGATTATTCCGTTTCGCCACAGCCGCCCGGCGCTTCCGCGGACGGTCCTCCACCACTTCCTCGTCCGAAGGGCTCATAGAACCCTCCGTATCGCTGGGCGCCCATACACGAGGGGGAGGAGGATCCACCGCCTCCTCTGCCCGAGTGTCGCCCTGATCAGCCGGAGGCGCATCCTCCAGCAACACCTTCCTCGGGAAATCTTCCGGGAGAGGGGCAGCAGAAAAGTACTCGAAGACGCGATCCTGCGCCAAAGAAAATGCAAGATCAGACGGCCAACGGACGAAACCAAAAATTACATCAAGAAAACATTCATAAGCACTCGGAACAGCAACTTACCGGTGGTGGAGGCCTCTTCAGTGAGAAGGGGCGCGGTTGGTGCTTCTCCGACACGTGGCCGAGGAAGAACCCGCCCACGCGCGCCTTCATCTCCTCCTTGCTGACGGTGCGGTTGGCACCCCGAGTGGGATCATCCCGGCCCGAGTACTCGTAGCCCGGGTGCTTCCGCTCCTGGATTGGCTGAATCAGCCGCCTGCTAAAATTGCATGCGACGCCAATCGCCGTCAAGCCGCCGTCGTCCTTCAGCTCCTTGATTAAGGCGAGGAGCTCGTCCACCTCCTGCATCTGGGAAGCATCGGGGAGCTCGTTCCAGCAATCCCTGATCTTCGGCCGCTCTCCAGTATGGCAGGGGATCGCCGGCGAGTGGTTCCCAACATAAAACCACTCGGCTTTCCAACCCTTGTTGGAGGTGTTGAGGGCGATGTCGAAGTACTCGTCCTTCCGCCCTTGACGCAGCATGAACCCGGCGCCTCCCACTACCACCATCTTCTCTTCACTTGGCTGGGGCTTCAGCCAGTACAAGTATCTCCACAGGTCGAAATGGGGAGAGATCCCCAGATAGGCCTCGCAAAGATGGATGAAGACAGAAATCGCCATTATGGAGTTGGGGTTGAGGTTGATGGCCTCAATCCAGTAGAAATGAAGCAAACCTCGGAAAAACGCCCCCGTTGGCAGGCCAAGTCCCACCTCAAAGAATGGCTTGAACAGGACCAGCTCGCCGGAGTTCTCCGACGGAAAGTCCTCCCCGGCGCTCGGCCGCCACTCCGCCACGGCCTGAGACGGGAGGATGCTCCGCTCCACCATCTCCTCCAGCATCTTCGTGGTGACTCTCCCCCGCGCCCATACGGCGCCGGAGGAGGGGACCTTGCTTGGCTTGGAGGCGCCGGTGCTCTTCTTCTTCGGTGCCATGGATCTAATGGCAGGGGTCTCCGTGCGCATCAACGAGGCTACACTCCCCGTGGTGACTAAGACCATGGAACGGATCTACGAGCAGGAGCTCTGGTGGCGGCGGGATGAAGAATGGAGAAAGGAGAGAATGGATCTGGGAACGGGGAGATTTCCTCTCCGGACCTAACCCTCACCCTTTATATCGCGCCCGGATGCCCGAAATTACCGCGAGATGGCGCGATTAACGGACGCGGGCGAAACGGTAAAAAGAGCCGTTGGGCGTTCCGCCTTCCGTTACGCGCCGGGCGCCAACGGTAAAAAAGGAGCCCGAGCACTCGGGCATGGCAAAGAAGTCGGCGTGCCGCTAAGGCTCGACCAGCACTCGGACTCGGGGGCTGGCGCCGCATCCAAGACAGTGTGCCTCTTGGGCTCGATTGGCCCCGAACTACTCGGGAGCCAACACTGCAAATCAAGTGGCGTGCCGCTAAGGCTCGAACAGCGCTCGCACTCGGGGGCTGGCGCCGCATCCAAGACAGTGTGCCTCTCGGGCTCGATTGGCCCCGAACTACTCGGGAGCCAACACTGCAAATCAAGTGGTGTGCCGCTAAGGCTCGAACAGCGCTCGCACTCGGGGGCTGGCGCCGCATTCAAGACAGTGTGCCTCTCGGGCTCGATTGGCCCCGAACTACTCGGGAGTCAACACTGCAAATCAAGTGGTGTGCCGCTAAGGCACGAACAACGCTCGCACTCGGGGGCTGGCACCGCATTCAAGTCAGTGCGCCTCTCGGGCTCGATTAGGCCCTGAACTACTCGGGAGCCAACACTGCAAATCAAGTGGTGTGCCGCTAAGGCTCGAACAGCGCTCGCACTCGGGGGCTGGCGCCGCATTCAAGTCAGTGCGCCTCTCGGGCTCGATTGGCTCCGAGCCACTCGGAAGCCGACACTGCAGAAAGCAAAAGGCGTGCCGCTAAGGTTCGACCAGCACTCGGACTCGGGGGCTGGCGCCATATCAAAAACAGCGTGCCTCTCGGGCTCGATCAGCCCCGAAACGCTCGGGGGCTGACGCTGCGAACATATTACAACGGTTGGAGAAGCGCGGCCAAGCCTTGACAGCTCGGGGCTAGCGCTGCCGAGAAGCTTCCTCCTCAAGACTATTATGCAATGAAATCCTTTTGCAGGTTATACAATTACAATGAAGCCGGTCATACGCCGGTTACAAAGACCAAACACATCAGCCGCCAAGATGATGGCCTGGGGCACTCGTCCCTGCGCCTAGTGCTACATCCGGAGCAAGCTTGGCCCACATGAGCTCCTCGCAAGCTCTCTTGTAGCACCACTGCAGCCGTCGACGGGACAGCACCAACAGAGGGTTGTTAGCGAATGCCTTCAGGTATCCCTTGCTCTACAAAGCATTTCACCCCACATGGCCCTCGTCACACGGGAATGCGGGGGTGAACGGGACAGCACTCAGACGCTAATCAACACCTCAGAACCTTCGCAAGCACTCTTCTAGCACCATACCCTGGAGACTCCATGAACTTTCCCCGGTGGATGAACCCAACAAAGAGCCTCCGGCATGTTGACTGCAAGGATCCTATACCTACTCGCTCCTGGGTGGCAGCTCTCGCTCCCCGGCGGGTATTTATAGCCTCGGATTGCCGGGGGACGGGAGACTTCTCCACGTCGACAGGCGCCTGAGCTCCGAGCCACGCGTCCCTCTTTCTGCCCAAGCTGCACAGGTCGCCTTTATCGCCTTTGGTTTCATTCGAACACGGGGGCGTCCTGTGCGATCACGGGAACACTGTTCCTGACGCCGCGTATCAGAAGCGACACTTCTCCGCCTGCCTCCTCTTTGGCATATCTGACAAAGAAGGAATCCTCTAGGACTCGAATCGCTCGCCAAGCTAAGTATTAATCAATTAACTTCGTAAATTCCGTGAGCTTTGAAATGAGTTGCTAAAGTACTCGGGGAGCACACGCCTTAATTAGTGAAACCTCGACTCTTCCGTACGCCTACGCTCCTACGCGTGCACGCGGCCCAGCTCCCTGCGCTATGGACTACGGCTATCGGGGATCAGGTGCATAAACGTAACAGGTTAACTGCCCGGGGAAATTAAGAGACTTAAAAGCAGGAAGCGGGGTTCATTAATATTTATATCACCGAGTACTTTCTCCTCTCGAATCTGTGCTTTGTTGCAGGGTATGGACGACCACTCGGCGAGTTCCGGCCCTCACGCTCGGGGGCTGGCGCCGGGACGACCACTCGGCGTGCTCCGGCCCTCACGCTCGGGGGCTGGCGCCGGGATGACCACTCGGCGAGCTCCGACCCTCACGCTCGGGGGCTGGCGCCGGGACGGCTACGCATCGCGCTCGCCCGACGAGTCCTTGCACTCGAGGGTTAGGCGCAGCTACGACTACTCGGCGTGCCCGGCAGGGCCCCGCCGGTCCTCACGCTCGGGGACTGGACGCCGAAATTAACGCCGGATGATTCAGTCAGATGCTCCTCGACTAACCCTTGGACCGATTCCTACGGAATCGCTTCAAGGCTCGGGGGCTACGGCCAACGGACGCACCTCGCGGCGCATCCGTTGGGAAACGGCTCTCTTTTTCTCTCCAGTATCACGCGGTTTTGTTTCCAACTGCAGCAAGCTCGAAGCTCATCAGATGGCACGACCTCGCCGACTTATCACTCAACCACGTACTACTCGGGGGCTTGTCGGGGGTAGACCCCCAGGGGTACCCAGAAGGCGGATTGGCCCAACCAGCAAGGGGCGGCCCAATCCGAGTGCTATCGGGCCGGTTTGTCGGACTGGGTGGCCCACCACTCGGGAGGCCCACCAGTCGGGCGAACTGGGCGACTACGACGGCGCGCGCGGCAAGGAAGCAGGCGGCGTATCCCGCAAGAAGCTCGGAGATCAAGATAAACTAGCCGGAATTATAGGGAAAGATATCTGTAATCGTTATAGGATCGTATCCTTGTATTTCGGGTAGGTTATGATCTCTAGCCGACTTGTAACTCAAGGCAGCCGGACTATATAAGGCGCCTTGAGACCCCCCTCCAGAACACGAGATTACAACCCACGATACGAAACCTAGGACAGAACCCAACTACGGAGATCCTTCAGGAACCTCATACACAGCAATCCATACACCCAACACAGGACGTAGGGTATTACGTCATCTTGACGGCCCGAACCTGTTCAATCCTTGCGTCTTGTGTTACCATCGACTTCTGATCCTCGATCTGTCCCTCAACAAATCAACCACGCAGACTACCCTGTGTGGACTGGCGGGTCCATAAATCTGACAGCCACGGGAGAGAGTTTTTTTTATCAAGCCACGGGAGAGAGTTAACAGACTGGGATAGGGATAACAGGAGAGGGGAAGGCTCGGTTAAAGAGCCAGGGGTCGGGTAACAGTGTCAAGATATTTGGGTGACACATAGGCGCCACATGGTGGGGAAAACAGATAGTGAGACCCGCGACAGATGGCATCACGTGGCTGATATCTGCAGGTATCAGAAGTTCCGACATACTATCGGAACTTTCAATAATCAGCGGAAGTTTGCTTCTCCTTTTTTTTAAGAAAAGTTTGCTTCTCCTTCCGACGAGGGGTGCTCAGTTTTTATGTGAATATTTGTCAGAAGTTCCGACCTACTGCTGGAAGATCCAGAAAAATGATATAGCTAGAGAGGTCTAAAAATCCTTAAACGTTTCTAGTAGATACTATAAATCAAGAGCAATCCATTTTCCTTATATGTGGCATGTTGGGCACTCTAGATTTGAAATGAAAATTCTTCCCGGTGCACCATATTTTGGCTATCGATTAAGCTGTTTGGCCTCAAGATGGATTCTAAAAATCCGAGAAAATTCACCTAAATTTAAGATTTTTTTAGGGACCGCCTAAATTTAAGATTTGGAAAGAACTATTTGATCATGCTAGCTCCTAAATGGTGTTATCTTGAAAATCTGATTTCCTTCACAAGCCACATTCTAAGTATCAAGTTTTTAATTAATTTCACCTCTCATATATTCTAATTCTGACCAAATAATGCAAAGGTGCTAATAATAATGCACATGAATGCTCCATGTCAAGCTTAGAAATTTTGGGCTATTAATATGCTACAACCTGTGTAGTTTTATTACAAAGATTATTGGCACATAACTCGCAGTGCTGTATTTCTATCAGCATGTACTATGGAAATTTAATAGCATCAAAGGCTAGCTGATGTACAGTAGACTGCAGAAAACAGAACAGTCGGTCCTGCATCTATCTGTACGTTTGGCTAACTGAAGAAGTACTAACCGGAAGCAAACATTTGGATCTCTGGCCAGAGTTCTGTTTTCTACATATATATGAACTTCTGAACAAATCCACTACTTCTGTACAGCGGACAGTAGCGAAATGCAGTAAGATATCTATATCAGGCAGCTTGCCCATTCTACAGAAGTAGAAATCAATCTCTGAATACTTGCTATGTTTTTTTTGCAAAAGACCAGTACAGACGCAGATGCTCACACACTCATCCCTATGAAGGCATATCGCTATCGACAGGCACGTCGCCTACCACTAAAAGAATAGCGCCGGTTAAATCCTGAAAAAAAATTAAGGAAAATATGACACACGCGCCGAGTCAAAGACTCGAACCCGGATGGGCAGGTTTCACTACAAGAAACCTAACCAACTAGCTATTTCCTCTGTTTCTGTAGAGCTTCTCGTACCTCTCTGTTTCTGTAGAGGAAAGGTTACTGAAGTAACAGAACTGTAATGAAAATGGCCCTATGAGCCATTTATATTGTGATTTTGGTGATTGTATGACAACATAACCATTGAGACTAACAAAGTTTGTCAAGTGCATATTTGAAGGTATTTTAGGTCCAAAGGATGGAATTCAAACCACGGTATTCAAATCATGGTATCTAAGTCATGGTATTCAAATGACAGCTGAAAAACAGACTTAGAATATTTTCAAGGTATATAAGAAGTGGTATTAAGAAGCCCACAGAAGAACCCACGAAAAAATGAAGCAAAACTCAAAGTGTCAGGAGCACCGCAACAATCGGTGCATGAGCACCGCAACAATCGGTGACCAAAAGACTTAGGCGGGAGATTCAAACTGAAGCACAACAAGTTGCGGTCCAAGAGAAGCTGCAGCACCGCAACAATCGGTGCTAAGGCAAGAGTTGAAAATAGCTACTGGAATGACAGATTGTTGTGGTCGTCGCCAGGAATGAAGGACCGCAACAGTCGGTCGTGCACAGCAGGTGAAGCCTTGGCCATGCAGCAGCAGCAGCACCGACTATTGCGGTGCTAGCTCGAAGACCCACCGCAAGAGTCGGTGGTGGTCAAGTCAAGTGCAGTTGGTGGTCGCCGTGGGGCCCAGTGTCAGTCGCCGAACGGCTATGTGTATGGGGGAGGTCAGGAAGTTGCGGTGGTGCACCAAGAAGGCACCGCAACAGTTGGTCCTATGCAGGAAATGCCCAACGGCTAGTTCCTTTGGTTGAGGCTATAAATATCCCTCCATTCGGCCATTCTAAGGTGCTGGAGTCCAGAGAAGTTCATCTACACCTACAAGACATCCAAGCCATCATATGTGCTACATAGATCATCCATAGTGAGTGAGAGTGCTAGGATTGCCCTAGTGAGTGTGTTGCAAGGTGTTGAGCCTTGTGGTTGGTTCTAGAGTGAGCCACCTCTTGTAATCTCGGTGTGCCGGCCCCTTGGAGTCTTGGTGACTCGTCGGCAAGTCTTCGACCCTGCGGCTTGGTGTGGAGCAGTGACGACGACATTGTGCGGGGGAAGAGGAGACCCCCTTCCTTAGTGGAGAAGCTCCGTAGTGGAGGCGGCGTCAAGATCTCCGAGAGTAGGTTGATGAGAGCAAGGTCTTGGTGACTTGCTCATCATCCCTCTTGGAGAGCCTTTGTGGCGAGCTCAAGGCCTTGACCGGGAAGAAGACTTGGCGACCGGGAGCATATCTTTGTGGAGCTCCAACGTGGAGTAGGCGTGAGCCGAACCACGGGATAAATCTTCGTGTCAACTTTGCATTCCTCTAACCCTTTAGTTTCCGCATTTCATACTTACAATTTGTGTGCCTTTACCTTTCTAGAGTAGTATCTTGATAGGATTGGCACTAGGTTGCAAAACTCTTTGGGTGGGTGCAAACACTAGAAGAAAACCTTAGTTGCACATCTAGATAGCTTGTCTTAGTTTCATATTGTGCAATTAGAGGACATATGGTAGGCTAAGTTTTTAGAAAGGCTAATTCACCCCCTCCTCCTCTTAGGCTATCACGAGCATCGATCTCTTTCAAGAACCAGATGCTATCTTCAGTTAAGTTAGCAACTCTGCTAAGCCGTAAGCACCGTGCGTGCCCCAGACGTGCTTCACGCACGGCGCACTGATGACGACAGGTTTTGGTTGTTCCTGCACTGGATGATGTCAACTGCCGCGTATCCCTGACGGTCATAAAGGATATATACGAGAACCCCCAACTTTTGAATGCTTCTGCGGTGGAAAACACAAGAGATTCTCTCTGACGGGGGATAATGTGCAGGACAGGTGAATATAGTAACTTTCTAGAGTTTTTGGCAATTCCGATGGATTCGCAAGTCTTCTTGTTATATATATATTCTCGCTCTCTTGGACATGTGATTGTCAGAATTCTGCAACCTCGATCGTCCAGCAATCTGCTCGCTCAAACTTCTTCAACGTATATGTACCAACAACCACCAGAAAAAATACATAAGCAATGGCCTCTTCACGGAAGAATCTCTCTCACTACGGGAAATCCCAAGTTTGCCGAGTGTCTTCATGTTTGCCGAGTGTTTTTTTTCGGGCACTCGGCAAACAACTTGTTTGCCGAGTGTTTTTCAAAAAACACTCGGCAAAAAAAACACTCGGCAAAAATAGGGTTTGCCGAGTGTCAAAAAAAAACACTCGGCAAAGATATTCTTTGCCGAGTGTCAAAAAAAAACACTCGGCAAACAATATCTTTGCCGAGTGTTTTTTTTGACACTCGGCAAAGGTCCTGTTTGCCGAGTGTTTTTTTTGACACTCGGCAAAGTCATAATTAAAACCACATTTTGAAGTAGTAAATCAATTCAAATTAAAAAGTTTTGAACTACAAAGTTGTATAACTTCTCAAGATGCTGAACTTTTAGTTTGGTCATTTCTTCATTCGACAAATTCATATGAATATTGTTCACAAAATCTAGATCTCTCGTAGAGTTTCCTGAAACTATAAGAGAGATCTATAAGATTTGTGAACAATGTTACTCTCACTACATCGGATGAAGAAATGTCATATATCAAAGTTGTAGATCTTCAGAAGTTATACAACTTTGTAGTTTAAAATTTTTTAATTTGAATTTGTTTTGCTAATGAAAAGTACGTTTGTAGTTCTCAAAATTCAAAATTTGAGTTTTTTCAAATGACCTCGGATGAAAAAACAGTCAAAATAATAGTTGTAGATCACGAAAAGTTATGAAACTTTGTAGTTGACAACTTTTTCATTTGAAATCATATAGTCACCGAAAACTAAGTGTGAATGTTCTCAAATTTGAAATTCAAATTTTGTAAATGACCTCGGATGGAGAAACTACCAAAATAAAACTTGTAGATTTCAAAAAGTTATAAAACTTTGTAGTTGACAAGTTTTTAATTTGAAATCATTTAGAGCCTCAAACAAGTAATTTACACTCAGTTTAGTATAATACGGTAGGAATCAAAACAATATCTAGTCACAGATGAGAGTGTGGTGCAGTGGTAGAGAAGGTCACGCGCGAGAGAGAGGTCGCGGGTTCGAATCCCGCCGACCGCGTAGCGCGCGAATTTTCCGCGAAAAATGGCGCGACTTGGATGGTTGGAGTCCTTCCCACATTGGAATAAATTTTTTTTGCTATTATTTTCGGTTTTTTTGAGCACTGGAAACCGGCTGTTTGCCGAGTGTCAAATAGCACTCGGCAAAGGGTTTGCCGAGTGCCCGAGAAAAGACACTCGGCAAACAGCTCTTTGCCGAGTCACTGTTTACCGAGTGTTGTTTGCCGAGTGTAACACTCGGCAAAGTGTTTGCCGAGTGTATTTCGGCCTTTGCCGAGTGCATCTGGCACTCGGCAAACAGCCGGGTTCCCGTAGTGTCTGCCGTCCTCCTCCTCGTCATCATTGCCGCTAGCGGTTATGTAGCGTACGCGTACGCGTGCACGTGCATGAATTATATGCATGTTGTAAGCAGCGATGTCGTTTGACTAATCTATTATTATCTAAAAGTCTCGTTTGAGGCGCGCGCCTTCGATGATGTTCTCATGTAAATACGTGCGTGTGTGAGGGTCTACGTTTGTGTTAATGTTTCAAAAATTATCGGCTCATGTCTTATCCATGCAGAATCGGCATCTGTTGGGAACTATCCTTGCAATGAGCACCTGAGCGGCAACTACAAAGGGGCGTGCTGGTCATTCTTCGATGATGACGCCTGCGCAGGTATCTGCAGAGAGGAAAGCAGCGACAACATTACCGGCTTCTGTGCCTATTTCCAGTGCTGGTGCCAGAACAATTGCAGGCCGCATCCTCCTGCTGCTGCTAGCGCTCCCATGTATCCGGCAATGAGATACTGATTACTGCATGCCTAGCGTTCAGTAAAGAAGAAGCATGATCCGATCCTTGCCGGGCGACTCCCAGTGACAATATATAGTATTGTATGTCTGCTGGTAATTGGTGGTAATCTACCGGTAGCATATTTAGTTGTGTTGTGATTAATAAAATCGCTGTGGACCTAAGGATCAAAGTAATTTTTGGATTTTCTTGGGCATTTGTTGGTCTCTATGGTTATGCAGAAATAAACAGGTCTTTGAAAATAAAAAAAATGCATCATCTCATTTGTACACTTGTTTTGTACACTCGGTTATACACTTGTTTTGTACATCCCTTTTCACAGGACTTCATTACAACGACATCTCAACGATTGCCGTAGGTGGTCAAGGAGTTTTTTACCCAAACACAAGGGTGACAGTTTACTCGTGAAAATGCCATTATTGTGTCAGATCCACTCATTCTTAGTCGGATCTGCCATCTTCGGTCAAATCATCCTTAGTCGGATCTGCTATCTCTATGTTGTCCTTGGCTAGACGGATCTGCCACTTCCAACTCATCCTAGGTCGGATCCGTCACCTCCACCGCATCCTGATCCTCCTCTGGATCCGCTATCGCTTCTTCTTCATCGACAGGATATGCCACCTCCACCTCATACTCAGTCAGATCCACCATCTCTATATCATCATCGATCGGCCGTATCCGTCCCATCCAACTCGTCCTCGGCCTCCTCAGCCTCCTGCACCAGGTCCTCAGCTGGGTCCACTGCCTCTACCTCGTCATCGACTAGATCCATCGCCTCCACATTGTCCTTGTGAAGGACCGATACGGCGACCAGAGGGGGGGGGGTGAATGGGAGCCTTTACAGAAAATCTTCCAAAAACAACTAGGGCTCCAAAATTCGACCAAACCCCTCTCTTCTAGCAAACTCAAGTTTACTTAGCTATGGAAGAGCTACTAAACCTAGGAAACTTGCTAGGGATCTTTCAGAACATAGCGGAAGCAAAAACAAGCCGAGCTCATAAATTTCAGATCATAAACCGATCTCACTGGAGCACAAACCGGTCAGACCTCTTCCCAAACCGGTCTCACGAAAAGCCAAACCGGTCTGACCTATTCCGAAACCGGTCGGACCTCTTTGGTCTGGCAGCCTATAGAGAGTTCAAGAAAAAATAGCAAAACTAGACCAAACAAGCTTCAAAAATGATGATATTTGTACTATAGGTTTCCAATGGTATTATGAGTTCAAATACCAGAAGAGATCTTCAAAAGGAGCAAGTTGACAAGAACCGCTCTGACCTCTTTCCCAAAACCGGTCTGACCTGTTCTTCCTGGCAGCAACTTGAAAACTTGGGGAGAAAACCCTCATTCCACTCAAACGAGATCCAAACTCCGTGAAATTTGCACCAGAGCTGCGCAGGGACTTGGTGAGTCTATATCCAAAAGATCTCTACAGGAAAGATCAGGACATCACCCCGAATTTCACGGATTTGACTAAGAACACAAGAGAGGAAGGGTTTCAGGAAAACTCAAGATTTGAGGTGCTCGTGCATGGATTCAGTAGGGGATCACCCTAGATGTGTTTACACATGTCGTAGCACCAAATCCCTCCAAGAAACTCGACCCAAAACGCAGCCGAACTAGAGATCATGAATTCGCCCAAAAATAGCCCCGAAAATGGCTAAAAAGAAAAATGCGAATCCATGGAGGGGAAGCAAGAACTCAGCACAAGAGAGGCAAAAGATCTTCAATTACTTCACGAGGGCATCACCTATACAAGGGAACTAGAGTTCATGAAGAAATCTCCCTCACATCTCTCTCTACTCTCATCCTCTCTCTAAGACATAACTAGACTACTAGCAAATGAAATTAGGGTTCCAAAGGGGCAAGAGAGGTGACCTCTCCAACCAGCCATGGGGCTCATATATGGAGTCCAACGAAAGACAAAAATACCCCTACTCCTATAACTAAGATACATACCCACGCAGGGGCAAAACGGTCCATCTTTTTGCAGATGAATCGGACGGACACACCGCCTTCACAACTTTGCTTCGCCTCGACGCAAGCTTTGTGATGGCGCCACGTGCCCTCCATCCCGCCATCCGGCCGCACCGGACGCGCCCCCGGTTTTGAGGCCCAAACCGGCAAACCTGCCTGCATGGTGGTTTTGAGGCCCAAACCACCCAAACCGTCCATCTCTACTTGGCCGCCACGCGACCTCCTCGATGTCGACGCGTGTCCGGCCTCCGCCAAGCCTTTGACGCCTCCGTCCCGCTTGACTCGACCGACGCCGTCTTCATCACGCCTTGTACTCTTGCTCTTCCATGCACCATGCGGATCGCACGTGACTCCGCCCGAACTCTTCGGGTCCCTCGGTCCAAGCCTACTTGTTCACCCTTCACCGCCCTTGGTTCATTGGCATGAACCTTTCGCACTTGACCTTCACCGCGCGCCGTCGGCCGCCATGTCGCATCCTGCACCTGCACATCACGAGCCAAGAGACACATCAAACCACTCGACGGTTGTCAATCACTCATCATCCAAGGGTGACCACTATTGGTCCTCAATCTCCCCCTTGATGAGTGCATTGACAACACCCAACACAAATGACTTGAAGATAGCAATAGAACGAGAAAAGAAAAAGAGGAACTCATCCAAGTGATCAAAAACCAATCGAAGGCAAAGAACAAGATCACTTGAGATGAGAGGTCTCAGTGCCCTAAGACAAGGGCAACAGCTCGACACAACTAAGACAAGAACACATGATCCCTCAAGAAGATGCAGAAAGGGCTTAACGCCAATCATGTGACAAGCGAAAGCTCAAATTAAACACCGGCTCCTCAAGAAGAGGTAAAAGCTCAACATGACCGGCAAAAGAGCAAACTCCCCCTGAATATATGCATGAAAGCAATGCGCTCCCCCTGGCTAAATGCATCCTATCTCCCAAAATGCATGCAATTCCATGAACATCTCGCCTAAAGCATCCAACTCTCCCCCTTGTTGGCAATGCAAACATCAAGGATGACATGAGAAAACACAATGCATGCTATGGGGTGGAAAAACTACCAAGCTTCTCAAATATATCACAAAGCATTTACAAATGCTACAAATGAACTAAAGCATCAAGAAGCAGATCATGAGCAAGCACAAATAGCCGACATGAGGATATTATGATAGAATCAGGAGGCCCAAGCAGAATTTTAGATTTCAACATTTTATAAAAGATATCACCACATGAGCAAATGACTAGCCATGATAACTCGAGCAAGGTCAAACCAGATCACAAAAGCTCATATAAGGATGACATCTTCTCAACATACGATCATTGCTAACACTTACAAGACATCCCTACTCATTTTCAAACTCACTGAGACCATGAGCCTACTTTATGGCAAGCACATGTAACAGTAGAGCAACCTGGTGATGATTTTAAGCGAGCAACATAGACAATAACATTTTCATGCATACTATTTGCTTTCTTCCATTACTTGCATTTTTCATTAAGCACATATAACACCAAGGTTTATGAGGTGTCCCTTGACACAAGTGAAGCACAGAAAACATGCTCCTCCTAGGTGATGCAAAGCAAGCACAATGATAAGCCATGTGCAAAGAATAAGTCTCCCGAGTACAAGCTAGCACAACCTAGCATCTCAAGCAAGAGCAGCGCATGACCAAAAACTACTCATGGGTGATAAGCATTTCATGATTCATTTTTATAAAAACAAAGCTTAGCTCACAAGATTTCTTATGACAATATCATCAAGAGCATAAGCAGCATATTGCAAAATCACCACAATCCTATGCACTAGTTCTCAAGAGCATAAGCAAATACTCAGGATATCTAAGAGAAGCTCATCTAGTACAATATATGAAATGCAATATGATACATGATATGCAAATGCATGATACATATATGATACAATATGATACAAGCGGAAAACCCCCCAGAATCCAACTCAGAAAGGGAAACACACTCCTAGCTCCCCACGCAAGCGAGCAAAGGTGGCTTGATCTAGAGGTTTGGTGAAGATGTCTGCGAGTCGGTTCTGGGTGTCAATGTAACAAAGATCTATGTCTCCTTTCTCGTAGTGATCTCTTAGGAAGTGATAGCGCACATCAATATGTTTGGTTTGGGAATGAAGCACTGGATTTTTGGCTACACTGATGGCGCTTGTGCTGTCGCACAAGAGAGGCACTCTCGAGAAGGATAGGCCAAAGTCTCTCAAAGTGGAAAACATCCAAAGCAATTGGGAGCAGCAGCTGGCAACATACTCGGCTTCTGTGGTGGATTGGGCAACACTGGATTGCTTGCGAAAAGACCAAGAAACCAGAGAAGAACCAAGAAATTGACAAGTACCAGAAGTGGACTTGCGATCCAACCGGCACCCAGCAAAATCCGCATCGGAGTATCCGCGAAGTGTGTGAGCTCCAATCCAAGCTTGCAGAAGCCATCAAAGGAACGAGTATTTTCATTGTGCTGGATGACTTGTGGCAGTCTGACGTATGGACCAATCTGCTAAGAACTCCATTGCATGTTGCAGTTCAAGGAACAATTATAGTAACAACTCGACATGATACAGTGGGAATTGCAATTGGGGCCGACCAAATGCATCGAGTTAAATTGATGCCAGAGGAAATAGGATGGGAGCTACTTTGGAAGAGTATGAACATTAACGATGAGAAAGAAGTGCAGAACTTGCAGGGTACAGGCATGGAGATTATCAGAAAATGTGGTGGCCTTCCTCTTGCGATCAGGGTTATCGCGAGTGTCCTTGCAACCAATGATAAAAATGAGAATCAATGGCGCAATATTCTAAATAATGATGCTTGGTCCATGAATAACCTCCCGACTGAACTAAGAGGTGCCTTATACTTGAGTTATGACGAATTGCCACAATGCTTGAAGCAATGCTTCATTTACTGTGCTTTGTATCCAGAAGGTGCAACAATGTATCGTGATGATCTTGTCAGATTCTGGGTTTCTGAAGGCTTTATAGAAAAGCAAGACAATCAACTATTGGAAGATACAGCAGAAGAATATTACTATGAGCTGATCTCTAGGAACCTCCTCCTTCCAATTATTGGGTACTTTGACCAAGACAGGTGCAAAATGCATGACCTCTTAAGGCAGCTCGGTCAACATTTATCACTGGATGAGTATTTTTGTGGAGAAGCACAATTATTGGATGCTAAAACTTTGTCCAAACTAAGACGTCTTTCGATTGTTACAGATAAGGAATCTATAATGATATCCAATGTTGAGAAGGTGCTTGTTGGGGCAAGGACTTTGCTTACACATTGTACTAAGCCAACAATGTTAGAAAATACAATTTTCAATGTACTTCCAAAGATTCGTGTTTTGGATCTTACAAAGTCAATTATACATAGTGTTCCAGATTGTATTGGAAGTTTGATCCATCTAAGATAACTTGACCATGATCATACCAACATATCTTACCTTCCGGAGTCCATCGGTTCACTCAAAAACCTTCAAATATTGAACTTGCAGGGGTGCCATGCTTTACATAGTCTTCCATCAGCAATCACCAAATTATGCAACTTAAGGCACCTTGGTATATCTGGCACACCAATAAATCAGGTTCCAAATGGTATTTGCAGATTGAAGTTTCTCAATGATTTAGAAGGATTCCCAGTTGGTGGTGGCTGCGATAGCAGTAGAGTGCAAGATGGGTGGAACCTAGAAGAATTGTGTCCCCTTTGGCAGTTGAGGAAGCTTGATTTGATTAAATTGGAAAGAGCAGCTCCTTGCAGCAGTATAGATTCATTGCTAACTGAGAAAAAGTATCTCAAAGCATTACATCTACATTGCACTGAACGTACACATGAGCCCTATCCTGACGAGGACGTAGTCAATATTGAGAGGACCTTTGAGCAGCTAGTTCCTCCACAGAACACGGAAAATAATATAACCATTCATCATTTCTTTGGTCGGAGGTTTCCTACCTGGCTAGATAATGCTACCAATTTTCCATCATTGAAGTCCTTGATACTCGTGGGTTGTAAATCATGTGTACATCTCCCACCAATCGGGCAGTTCCCCAACTTGAAATATCTGAGAATCACGGGAGCCACTGCAGTCACCAAGATTGGACCCGAATTTACTGGCTTTGTGGTGGGTAGCCCTGGATCTATAGAGGCAGTTGCTTTCCCCAAGCTTGAAACGTTGGTCATCTGGGATATGCCCAACTGGGAGGAGTGGACCTTTGTTGTTGAAGAAGAAGCAACAGCAGCAGGTAAAGAAGGGGGAGACGATGGAGCTGCTGGCAAGCAAATAAGGGAAGCCTCACCTCTAAGGACACAGCTCCTGCCTCGTTTGAAGAAGTTGGACCTTATCCGCTGCCCCAAGCTGAGAGCCCTCCCACAACAGCTTGGACAGGAGGCCACCAGCTTGAAGGAGGTCCAATTAAGAGATGTGCACAGCCCTGAGGTGGTGGAGAACCTCCCGTTCTTCACCGAGAGCCTTTTAATTGTTGACTGTAAAGGCCTGAAGATGATCTCTAAGACTCTAATATTCCCCAAGTGAGAGAGCTGCGGTTATCTCGTCGTCCAAATTTAAGGCGTGTAGAGGAGGGCAGTCTGGAGCAGCTGTGGCTGGACGAGGGTATGCAGGATCTGTCGTCACTTTGGATGCCCGAGCTTAAACACCAACGCCAACAGCGCCATGGCAAAGACCTCGACGTGTACACATGGCCTAGAGGTTAGTTGGGCAGCGGAGCGAGCCACAAGGTATGAGCAGAACTGATTGCTGGCCATTAATTTAGTTGCTCCTGCTTCGTTGGGTTTGTCCATTTTAATATAATGCTGTTTTCTCTCTCTGTATTTTGTAGTTTCTACTTTCGACACTAGCATCTTGATCGAATTTCTGGATAATTGTCTTGTGGGCTCTTGAACAAGGAGGACTGATCATGACATGGAATAATCAAGGTGAACACACGAGGAGAAGAAAAAGGAAAACTAAGCAGCTGCATGCAGCAGAAGCTTGCTCTCAGGTTGGGCCTATGAGACGGAAGTGGGAACGGAAGTCTTCAATTTGTGCTGTGTTGTTTTGTACGTGTGTAGTAGCTATGAGCTTATGTGCATGTTGGAATTTAAGTAGCGCTCTACTACTCTAGTATAAAGATATGTACTTGAGCCCTTGAAACGTGTTACTGATTATCATGTCCATCCAAAAGGTAAATTTGATTCGTGCCACTATTATTTTGCAAGTTTGGAGAACTACCATTGAATTTCATCTATTTATAATAATGGCATTATAATGGCACATGTCTAAATAGATGAAGTTTAGATGCAGTTCTCCAAACTTGCAAAATAACGGTGGTACCAATCAAATTAACCCTATTTTTAAGGAACGCTGCTTCTGCTGCTGATGTTATGCTGTGCCGTCACAGAGTCTGGCCCTGTCAGGCTCCTAATTGCGCCATCATCTGTATTTTTTGTTGTGCCGTTGTGGTTGTCCATGATATACATGTGGGCATACATCAGGTTGCTACTTGCAGCAAAGCTGACTGTTTGGCAACGCTATGGTCAGGGTGGCGGTGACAGACGTTCGGTGTTAAGATTCCCCCAACACGCGTGATTTTCCCTCCGATCTCAGCTCTCGCCTGGGATGGGACTCTCCGTGAACGCCTCCTCTGCTTTGCCGGGGCAGCGGCATCTTCCAGCTACCGCTCGACAACATCAGCTGGGCACTGCAATAATGCTTGCTGGGGACATGGAATGGCTGTATCAGCTTACTCACTACCGGAAAAATCATCATTGCCGTGTGCTGGCCTCTTTGCCGTGAGTCAAAAGGCGGGCACACGGCAAAGGACCATTTTGCCGTGTGCCAGCCAAAAGGCACACGGCAAAGGCTCAGCACACGGCAAAAATCATCTTTGCCGAGTGTTTTTTAAAATACACTCGGCAAAGAAAATCTTTCCCGAGTGTCAAAAAAATACACTCGGCAAAAATTTCTTTGCCGAGTGTATTTTTTTTGCACTCGGTAAAGATGGGATTCAAAATACACTTGGCTGATTTTGAAATAGTAAATCAATTCAAATCAAAAAGTTTTGAATTATAAAATTATATAACTTTTCAAGATGTACAACTTTTAGTTTGGTCATTTCTTCATTCGACAAATTCATATGAACGTTGTTCACAAAATATATATCTCTCGTAGAGTTGAAACTATAAGAGAGATCTATAAGATTTGTGAATAATGTTACTGTCACTACGTCGGATGAAGAAATGACATATATGAAAGTTGTAGATCTTCAGAAGTTATACAATATTGTAGTTTAAAATTTTTTAATTTGAATTTGTTTTGCTAATGAAAAGTACGTTTGTAGTTCATAAAATTTGAAATTTGAGTTTTTCAAACGACCTCGGATGAAGAAACAGTCAAAATAAGAGTTGTAGATCACAATAAGTTATGAAACTTTGTAGTTAACAACTTTTCATTTGAAATCATATAGTCAACGAAAACTACGTGTGAATGTTCTCAAATTTGAAATTCAAATTTTATAAACGATCTCGGATGGAGAAACTACCAAAATAAGACATGTAGATTTCAAAAAGTTAAGAAACTTTGTAGTTGACAAGTTTTTAATTTGAAATCGTTTAGGGCCTCAAATAAGCAATTTACACTCGGTTTAGTATAATATGGTAGGAATCAGAACGATATCTAGTCACAAGTGAGAGTGTGGTGCAGTGATAGAGGAGGTCACGCGCGAGATAGAGGTCGCGGGTTCGAATCCCGCTGACCGCGTAGCGCGCGAATTTTTCGCGAAAAATGGCGCGACTTGCCATGTGCCCGACGAGTGGCCCACGGCAAAGGCCTCTTTGCCGGCCGACTCGTTGCCGTGTGGACTTTGCCGTGAGTTACCCACGGCAAAGGTTTTGCCGTGGGTAAAACAGCCTTTGCCGTGTGCCAGGGGCACATGGTAAAGGAGGGAATTCCGGTTGTGACTGATTATCATGTCCATCCAAACACGATTATCAGCGCGGTTACTCAACATATGAGGCTCTGAACCTTTCCACAAATTCTGTACAAGGGGAATTCTTTCATGACGGAAGAATTCTGATGACTGACTACTGCCTCGCCAGTGTATCGGACAAATCAAATCGGCAACAGCTACTAATTTCATCTATTGATCACAGCTAGCTCCAAAACTGAAAATTCACTTTCTATATGCGCGAATTTTCCGCGAAAAATGGCGCGACTTGCGGCTTGATGGCTTGGGTGGTTGGAGGCCTTCCCACATTGAAATAAATTTTTTTGCTATTTGTTTTCGGATTTTTTTTGCTCAGTAAAACCGGTCTTTGCCGAGTATTTTTTGGGCACTCGGCGAACCTTTGCCGCGTGCCCGACGAGTGGCCCACGGCAAAGGCCTCTTTGCCGGCCGCTCGTTGCCGTGTGGACTTTGCCGTGAGTTACCCACGGCAAAGGCTTTGCCGTGGGTAAAACAGCCTTTGCCGTGTGCCCCTGGCACACGGCAAAGGAAGGAATTCCGGTTGTGACTGATTATCATGTCCATCCAAACATGGTTATCAGCGCGGTTACTCAACATATGAGGCTCTGAACCTTTCCACAAATTCTGTACAAGGGGAATTCTTTCATGACGGAAGAATTCTGATGACTGACTACTGCCTCGCCAGTGTATCGGACAATTCAAATCGGCAACAGCTGCTAATTTCATCTATTGATCACAGCTAGCTCCAAAACTGAAAATTCACTTTCTATATGCGCGAATTTTCCGCGAAAAATGGCGCGACTTGCGGCTTGATGGCTTGGGAGGTTGGAGGCCTTCCCACATTGAAATAAATTTTTTTGCTATTTGTTTTTGGGTTTTTTTGCTCTGTAAAACCGGTCTTTGCCGAGTGTTTTTTGGGCACTCGGCGAACCTTTGCCGTGTGCCCGACGAGTGGCCCACGGCAAAGGCCTCTTTGCCGGCCGCTCGTTGCCGTGTGGACTTTGCCGTGAGTTACCCACGGCAAAGGCTTTGCCGTGGGTAAAACAGCCTTTGCCGTGTGCCCCTGGCACACGGTAAAGGAGGGAATTCCGGTTGTGATGATTATCATGTCCATCCAAACATGATTATCAGCGCGGTTACTCAACATATGAGGCTCTGAACCTTTCCACAAATTCTGTACAAGGGGAATTCTTTCATGACGGAAGAATTCTGATGACTGACTACTGCTTCGCCAGTGTATCGGACAATTCAAATCGGCAACAGCTGCTAATTTCATCTATTGATCACAGCTAGCTCCAAAACTGAAAATTCACTTTCTATATGCGCGGAGTCTGCGACGACAAGGCGAAGGATTAAGTCTGCCCTTATGTTTGTGCCTTCATGGTGCACCGCAACTAATCTCACTGAAGGGTTTTACAGACCCAACTGCCAACCGCCAAGTCATATTCGCCTTGATTAAGAATTTAAGATGGCAGCCAAGTCATCTTCATCTTGATTAAGAATTTAAGATGACAGCCAAGTCATCTGAGCCAAATGTTGACTCTATCATTGGAGCTGGTGGCATGCTGCTGTCAGCCTGTCGCAGAGGACCCAACTTTTATTGCGTTTCGTAGACTTTGGCGGTAATGCAAAAAACAGGGACGGCACCAGGGAGGGTGCATGCATGTGCGGAACTGTCACTCGTGTTTTCAGTTTCATAGAATTAAATTCAACCCAATCAGTTGGACCTTTTACATATGCTGGACTGTTGCACTTGCACGGGGAAAATATTGCACTTGTTCTTTTGCAGCAAGTGCTCTCCAGTTTCCACTCACTCCTATGCTCTTGGCATCCTTTTGTGAAAGTAATCGATGCTCATGATGGTCTAAGAGGGGGAGGGGGTGAATTAGGCTTTCTAAAATCTTAACCTGTCACATGCCTCTAACTGCACAAATATAAAACTAAGACAACTACCTAGATGTGCAACTAAGGTTATCTTCTAGTGATTGCACACATCCAAAGAGTTTTGCAACCTAGAGCCAATCCTATCAAGATACTACTTTAGAAAGGTAAAGGCACACAAGTTGCATGTATGAAATACGGAAACTTAAGAGGGTTAGAAGGATGCAAACTTGACACGAAGATTTACCCCGTGGTTCGGCTAATGCCTACTCCACGATGGAGCTCCATAAAGGATATGCTCCCGGTCGCCAAGTCTTGTTTCCGGTCAAGGCCTTGAGCTCGCCACAAAGACTCCCCAAAAGGGAAGATGAGCAAGTCACCAAGGCCTTACTCTCATCAACCTACTCTTCCAGAGATCTTGACGCCGCCTCCACTACGGAGCTTCTCCACCAAAGAAGGGGTTCTCCTCTTCCCCCGCACACTGTTGTCGTCGTCGCTCCACACCAAGCCGGAGGGTCGAAGATTTGCCGGCGAGTCACCAAGAATCCAAGGAGCCGGCACATCGAGATTACAAGTGTTGGTTCACTCTAGAACCAAGCACAAGGCTCAACACCTTGCAAACTCACTCACTAGGCCTATCCTAGCTCTCTCACTTACTATGGATGAAGAATGTAGCACAAATGGTGGCTTGGATGTCTTGTGGTTGTAGATGAACTTCTCTGGACTCCAACACCTTGAAATGGCCGAATGGGGGTCGTATTTATAGCCCAAAGGGTTGGACTAGCTGTTGCTCAAAAGAAGCACAGAAACTGTGAACGCCATATAATAAGTCGTGCACCAAACCTCCATCGACGTATAATACGCCGTATGCTTTTCCAACAGTCGAATCCACTTTTTCAACGGTCATTGATACACGCCGTACGCTTCCAAACTTGTACTCCAATGGTCGGCACATAATACGTCGTGGCCTTTTCAAATGATCGAATCCACTTTTCAAATAGTCTCAAACGTCATATTATACGCCGTTCATACAAACAGTAACACCACATAATACGCTGTACCTTTTGAACTTGAAATTCTACACATCGTATTATCCTCCGTAGTATGGCATACATTTTGGCGTATCTTTTGTACAGAGACGATTTTCCTCAGAAACCTGAGATTCAACTCGCCCTATTATCCTCCGTAGTACGGCGTATAATACGCCGTTCAGAAAAACCGGTCTTTGTATTTTAGCCATAACTTTTTGCTCAGAACTCCGATTTGGATGATCTTGTACTTCATGGAAATCTTATAAAATTCTCTACAATATTCTGCTATCATCCATCCATTTTGATCAAGTCTTCATGCCGTAATGTAGGGCGTACCATACGCCACCCATCGGCATACATTTCTCTCAAGTAGAGAACAAGGTCTTCTTATTTTGGCCATAACGTTTTGCTCCGAACTCGGATTTGGATGATCTTGTACTTCATAGAAAGGTTATAAAATTCTCTACAAGATTCTATCAACCATCCATTTCGAGTGACGTTTCAAGCCGGAACATATGCCGTATCATACGACGCCCTTATCGGCGTATCTTTCTCCGTGTACAAATCAGGGTCTCTGTATTTGGGCCATAACTTTCTACTTCGGACTCTGATTATGATGATCTTGGACACTATGGAAATCTTGTTAAATCCTCTACATGAATCCAGAAATGCCTCACATTTGACCTTAAGATATTAATGGGTCAAGTCCAAATCATCTCTCTCTTTGACCCGGCCTCTATAATTTCTTTATGACTTGAATGTAATAACTTGTAATCAATCCTGGGACCCAAAATCCTACGAATGACACTTATAAACTTGTTAGTCCAAATGACTATGTTATCATTCAATCACCAAAATCACAATATAATGGCACATAGGGACATTTTCCTTACATTTTGCCCTGCTCCTATGCTCTTGGTATGTTCTTGGACATGAAAAGAAGGGTGGTGGATTGCATTTACAGCCTGCCGTCACGACTCACGAGAAGATCCCTTTCACTCTCGGTGCAGCCCTCGTCTAGGCAGGGGGAGGGGATCTTTTCGAGTTAGAGCAAACACAAGCTAGAAAAACAAACGAGCACACATGATGTAATGATGTAGGGTTTTACGCTTCCGGGCGACCTAAACATGTCTAAACTACTGTCTCAACCCCATTCAATACGAGTATGAGAAACTTGAACATAACCTGTTCTGGTATCCAAAAAAGATATTCAAATTGATATGCGACCTATTCCCACCCAGGTGACACTACTGGAGAGATGCTGATCGGTCACGGTTCGTAACCCTCATAGGTACCGGTTCTGGAACCGGTACCGCGACACCGTGACTAAAGGGGGGCGGCCTTTGGTACCGGGTCCAGACCCGGTACCAAAGGGAGCCTTTGGTACCGGTTGGTAACACCAACCGGTACCAAAGGACCCCCCGCGTAGGCAAGCGGGGGAGGGCCTTTGGTACCGGTTGGTGTTACCAACCGGTACCAAAGGCTCTTTTGGTTATTTTTTTTAAATGTTTGATATTTGGGTTAGTTATATACAAATCTACGCGTCTACGTGTCTGCTCGTCATATGTCATATGTCGTACACGATCTTTCACGCAATAAGATTGAAGTCGTCGCAATTGTCAATTGATTTTGACCCAACTTTGATTGCATTTTTTCGAACATTTACATATAAACATTTGAGATCGGCCAATACAAAAGTTAGAGCATTTAAAAGTTATTTACAATTCACGAGCTGCACTGGAAGAAGGAGCAGAAAGGGAGTCCAATTGAGCGATAGCGGTTCCGTCATGGTGGTACTCTCCCAGTGGACTTATAACTTGGTCCATAATAAATCCAAATAGTTGGTCCGCAATAGCTTTTGATTTTTCTCTCATTGGGAGCTCTTGATGGTAAAACATCCTCTGCATTAATCACAAATGACAACATTCATTCATATAATAAATAAATTTTGCATGTAATCATTTCTAAACAAGTAACTAATAATCATTCATTCATATAATAAATAAATTTTGCATGTAATTATAAAATATCCTAACACATTCATTTCTAAACAATAACTAATAATCATTTCAAAACAATAACTAATAATCATTTCTAAACAATAATCAATAACTAATAATCATTTCTAACCAAGTAACAAAGTTTACATGAAATAACAAAGTTTACATGAATTAACAAAGTATACATGAAATAACAAAGTATAATAAATATATTCATAATAAATATACACTAATAATAATATTTCCATATACACTAATAATCATATTTCCATATACACTAATAATCTAATGTCCATATACACTAATAATCTAATTTCCATATACACTAATAATCTAATTTCCATATACACTAATAATCTAATTCCCATATACACTAATAATCTTATTTCCATATACACTAATAATCTTATTTCAATATACACTAATAATCTAATTTCATATACACTAATAATCTAATTTCCATATACACTAATATTTCCATACCAATAATCTAATTTCCATATACACTAATAATCTATTTTCCATACACACTAATAATCTAATTTCTATATACACTAATAATCTAATTCATACCATGAGTTCTGCTTGAGTCACTTTTTTGGGAGAAACAAAGGTATGGATCCACTGGCAGACGTAGTATCCGCATAGATTCGTCCCTGCTTCCTGTCTGGCACACTGATAGTGGAGAAGAATAAAGTTAGACGTAACAACTATATATTAGTGTGATTTTACGAGATATGCGGGTACACCAGCCATGTACCGGAAAGTCCGTCTTCACATCCAGTTTTTGTTTGAAATTTCCTTTTTGTTTCGCACGGAAACGTGTCCATGCCATGTCAATCAAGTCTAAAACTGCTTGGTAATCCTCTTGTGGTTTCCGCAGTGAGTCCATGACAACAATTTGACCTTGATTTATGATTATCACAAGCAGTATCCAGTGGAAGCTGTATATATATATATATATATATATATATATATATATATATACATGCACAAGTATTGACAACAAAGTCTTAAAGTTATACATACATAGAGAGAAGTACTCACTGGAAATTGTATGGCAAAAGAATGTAAGTCTTGCTTCTTTGTCTCTCCAGGTACAGGTATATGTTGTCCACCGTCTCTAGTGGGTTACTCTGTACATTTACGGCATTTACCATCAATAGATCCATGAAGCCGACATCATCATACGATTTTTCACGGCATGTATGGATCTCCATCCTACATGACAAGAATAGATTGTTATTGTTGAAAATTATAATTAAGAAAGCAAGTATTGCGAGAATAGATCAGTGAAAGAAACTTACACAACCCAGCAGCTCATCAATGAGAGGTCTATGGCATCTTGACGGTACAAATCATAGACATCCTTGAAATCCAAAATCAAGAGACTATGCCCACGGAAGTAATCACGGTCTTTTATCAAAACATTGAGCATCTGTCTACCCTTTTTGGACGCCTTCATGTACCACTCATGAAATCGGAATGCTTGAGTGGTTAGGGACTTCAAAGAATCTGGGGGCAGCATTGGTTTGCCATATTCAAATGTCCAAATTTCCACAGGTGCTGCCACAGGAATTTCGCCCGTGCCCGATAAAAGTTCTGCCGCTGAGAGGCCTGTTTGCTGGCACAACAACGCAAGCTGTTCCTCGTCATATTCCTGTTGCCCTTGTGTCCTCCTAGGCGAGCTCTGACCGACTTGTTTCTTCTTAGGAGTGGCCGCCTTCTTCACCGAGGATCCACCGCTGGCTTGTTGTTTCTGCTTATCATAAGACTTTGCAAGCTGGCGGTCGTAGTCGGAGGGCAAGAATCTCTTCTGATTCGCCGCGCTCATTTTTTTGAAAAATGTCTTCGCTGTCGGATCTATGGGCACCGGCTTCTCTGGCTCATCTGGTTTGAAATGCTCTTTGACCTGGGCTGCGACCACCAAAACAGTTTCCTCGTCAGTTTGGTCGTAGGCTCTTTTCTTCCTTATGGCGGCCAACCTTTCTTCATCGGTCGTAGGCTCTTTGTCCACCGTTTGGCGCTTCTGGCGAGTAGTCCGCCGTGGGGGCGGAGCTTGGCGCTTTGGGGGATGCCGTGCTGGTGGAGGAGAAGACCTGTGTGAGCCGGCATCATCCTGACCTGGAGGTAGGGATGAAAACGATCGGAAACGGTCGAAAACGGTATTGCAAATTATGCAAATGTAGAAAACGAAAACGGTACTGCAACCCTACCTGGAGGTGGCAGCTCTGGGTCATCCTCGGCCCTTCTTGAAGGTGACGGTGGCTGCGGGGGATCCCTGGGTGGAGTAGCTGACGGCCCTTGACTGCGAAATTTGACGTAACGCTTCTTCCATAGAATGATACTGCCGTGGGCAGCATCCGCTAACGTCTTTTCTTCGTCGCCACCTGGGATGTCGAGCTCCAATTCATCATATCCTTCACAAATCTGCTCGACCCCCCACCTTGCAGTAGCCACTTGGAATCTGTGCCCCATGAATGGTCTGCCCTTGCTCCACCGGATAAGCCATACCGTAAGCCACCTTAGTGGATAAGTTCCGGCTTGGTATATGAAGCTCACATGGCGTACGCAGAGTGATTTCGTCCACTGGATAGCGAGCACTCTCGTCCCCGGCATCGGCAGGTGGGAGCTCTGTGGAAGCAACACTGCTGCGACGTTGGGAGGGCGGGCTAACACCATCAGCTGATCCACCAGCTGGTACATGTACTATTCCCGGCACCGTCTGCCCTTGGCTCAGCAATGTCTGTAGCTGTCTAGACACCATGTCTGGGATGCCGGTCTTTGTCTCCCGAAGCTCTCTTTCCAAGTTCTCCACTCTTCTCTCTTGTGCGGCCTTGGAGCGGCTTCGACTCCTGTATGTGTCACTGTCCTCAGGGAATGCAGCCTTCCACGGGACTACGCCGACACCTCTAGCTCGTCCGGGATGTTCGGGGTTCCCCAGAGCCCTTGTTAGCTCGTCGTTTTCTCTGTCGGGAACGAATGTCCCATCGGCTGTCTCTTGAATGACCTTAAGGATAGCAGTGGCCGCCTCTTTTACCTCATCGCTGTATATAAGCGACCCATCGGAAAGATCCAGAGTGCCACCATGAGCGTAGTACCAATGCCTTGATCGCTCGGGCCAATGCATTGTCGCCGGCGTGATTCCCCTGGCAACCAAATCTTCTTCCATCTTGTCCCAGATAGGAATTTTCTTCTTATAGCCAGTTGGTCCAAGAGAGTGGAAGTATCTTTTCTTCGCGGCATTGATCCTATTCTGTCGTTCTACGAGTTCTTTTCACCTAACTCCGACCGCCTGTACTGCACGAAGGAATCCCAATGACCCCTCAGCTTTGGGTAATCATCAAAGTTGGGTGTCAGGTTCTTCTCGGCATATTTCTTGTACATGTTTTTCTTCCATGTTTGAAATGCAGTACACATCGTCTTTAGAGCCCAATTTTTGACTCTTGCCTCTGAACCTTGAGGCACCGCGAAATGTTCTTGCAGACTGGCCCATAGCATTTCTTTCTCTGATTGCGGCACGTATGTAGCATCATCGCAGGGTTTCCACCTCTGCAGGCTGATGGGCACGTGGTCTCTCACTAGAACACCACACTGATTGGCCATCTTTATAGCAGCTTTCTCTGGCGCAACTGGCCAACCATCTTCTGCCACATCAGTGATTACAAGCCTGCCCTCTAACTTCTTGGTCGGGCCACGTTTCGTTTTCTTCGATGATGAGGACCCAGAAGGCTGTGAGCCTGAGGGCTACATGTACGAGAAAGAAATGTATATATTAAGATTTCATGCTTGAACATATATATATTCGATATTGACAATATGTATACATATATACCTCCTCGGCCCGAACACTTCCAGCGGCAGGTTCTTCCATGCCATCACCTGACATATTCAGGTATTGGCTGCCATCGTCACCACCTGCCTCCTCGTCGACGTCGAGAAGGTTTGTGGCACGTGCACTGCCTTTTGCGATTTGTTCCATCATGTACACGTTCATTTCCTCTTCTGTCATATTCATTTCGTCTTCCGTCTATCAAATATACATGAAATAACAATTATATCAAATTCGATCAAATTCTATCAAATTCTACCAAATTCGATCAAATCCTATCAAATCCTATCAAATTCGATCAAATCCTATCAAATTCGATCAAATTCTATCAAATTCTACCAAATTCGATCAAATTCTATCAAATCCTATCAAATTCGATCAAATTGTATGAAATTCTATGAATTTGAATCAAATTCGATGAATTTCAATCAAATTCGATGAATTTCCATCAAATTATATCAAATTCAACCAATTACAAAGTAATTTCTAAAATTGTATGAAATTCTATGAAATTATATCTTATTCGATGAAATTCAATCAAATTCGATGAATTTCCATCAAATTATATCAAATTCAACCAATTACAAAGTAATTTCTAAAATTGTATGAAATTCTATGAAATTATATCTTATTCGATGAATTTCAATCAAATTCGATGAATTTCCATCAAATTATATCAAATCTTATAACTAAAAATCTTATAATTATATCAAATTCAAATTATATCTTATTCGATCAAATTATATCTAAAGTGACAATAACTAAAAATCTTATAATTACACACACACATGAAATAATGTAAATTCTAGATTCATATTTCAATAAATTACATGGAAAATCCTATAATTACATAAAAAAAACTTATAATTACATAAAAAATCCTATAATTTCCAATAATTACATGAAAAATCTAATAATTACATAAAATACATAATTTGGGCAGCATTTCCCCTAAAAATTGAGCATTATGAGACCACCACAAAAAAAATCTAATCCAATCCACGTATCATTCATGGCATATCCGAATTATTACATCCATCATCCAAGCATCATTCATCCAAATTCTAGATTCATATTTCTATAAATTACATGAAAAATCCTATAAATACAATAACTCACACAATTCCAATAATTCACACAATTCCAATAATTCACACAATTCCAATAATTCACACAATGCAAAATTCAAAATCATTTCTAATTATATATAAAATGGTAATACCACAAATGATATATATCAAAAATGATATAACAAAATTCATATTAAAATAAAAAACACACACATACGCACAC